>CABFOQ010036317.1:0-40212 GCA_900660455.1 Gephyroberyx darwinii
ATGCAGCCTATTTGTTTTTAACTGTACTTTGTATTTTATGTTTCTGTCTCTTGAAAAAGCCAAATATGAAGACGTCTCTCTGGTGTTCTGTGGATTTTTTGGCTTTCGGGGCACCTCAGCCTTTCACTGTAATGATAATGGGGTTTTTTGCCATTAGTCTTTGATATCTTGGCATCCCAAATTTGCCCAAACAATATTTCTGTCTCCTGTACGGGAGGAGAGGTGCATCCCCCCTCAAAGCTGTAATTGTACTTCCATAGTGTGTGTGTTTGGAATATTTCTGTGTCCTCGTGGAATACCTACATGTGCATTGGTTCATTTGGTTATGTTTTTTTTTTTTTTTTCCATAATGCTATTTTAATTTTTTTTTCAAATGAGAAAATAAATCCTCTTTTTCTAAAATTGTTCCCTCATTCTGTCTTTCCTACGGGTTCTTTTCATCTTCAACTAGTGATTGGTTATGAGATTAGTTCCATCCAGATCTATTATACATGATCCATGACAGATTCTGACGTAAGGAGAACAGGGCAGATCAGTAATGAAGATCAAACTGCCTCTCAAACATCAAAAGGAATTTATACATGAACTGAAATGCACCAAATATTCAGTATGATCCAAAATATACTGTGCATTGGAATAAGAACAAGTATACAAGGATTTATGTACCTATTCCCAGACAGCTTAACTAGAGCAATTTTTTTTGCTGACTGCTGGCATCTGATTTTCCAGGTGGGTTCTGAAAGTGAGGATAAGGATGCCAAAGGTGAACCCGCTACTCCCTAGCACCATGTGACCGGGACAGCTGAATGCCAAGGTGACCTGTTGAGTCTGATCTGCCACTTGAAAAGCATCCAGCTCAAATGTCAAGTTAGGAATATTTTAACACTGGGAGTGAGATCATTAAAATGCATGGCTGTTTCCAGTATTTCGTCATGCTCATTTCCCCTGCCAGCTAAGGCTATAGTTAGAAAAAAAACACAGTTCCATTTGATATCTCCTGGTCATGATGCATAGACAATATGTGATTACTGTCATGATGCACAATATCTCCAGTCAGGAGGTCGGCAGTGTATGTAGATAGCAGCGGCTAAGATGAATGGGCTGTCTTTTTCTGAATGGATAACCATGCAGATTTAATTAAAAGATATTTCCTCCTCCATAAGAACATTTCAGACCAGGCACCATGGTGATGATGGTGATGATGGTGATGATGGTGATGACGATGATCAAACAGCTACAGCTGCTGTTCAGCAAGGCGTCAATTCACTAAACCCTAAAAGTATGACAAAGTTCCTGCATTTAAAATCTTTAGTCACAAAAATAGAAGCATCAGACTAGTAAGAATTGGTTCCCTGGTGTGAATTTTTATCGATACGACTTCCAAATGAGTCTTGTGATTTTTTTCTTCACCTTTGCTCTCCATTATAATGCTACAAAAAAACTACAAAATTACCAAACCCAACTGATTCCCATGTGGTCGGACAGCTAAAGGTCCACGTTCCAACTGTTTTGTGGATCATGAATCTTTTAACCAACTTTCCCGGACCCAGCTTCATTATTTAGTTGGTGTTTTGTCTCTTCCACTTTTCTGCACGCTGCCCTGTTGCTGCCAGCATTCATTCCCCTCAACAAGGCTGGCTGACCCTGGCACCAGGGTAGGTAATGTGTGGGAATAATGAGGAGAAATAGAGTACAGCATGTACATGCATGCATGTATGGCACATGGAATACAACTGAGAGGATACTGCCACCTAGCTGTCAGTTATGAGCAGTGACTCCAAATCCTAACTTTTGGCTGGATTGTTTTTGATAAAATGAATTAAGTATTTTACAAGATTATTAATGGTTATCCATCTAATTATTTCTGAACTTTTGAAAAAGATATTGATAACAGCCACTGTATTCTTGAGACTGTGGTTCATCTATTCTGCCACTGTGTAAATACCAACAACTTCTGGAAAGATGTCTATAATTGTATTTTTTTATATGATCTGAAAACATGAAAACATTATTTTCTGTTTCACAAACTACAGTAAGGACCTAGAAAGTCAATATCCCTGATTAATCGTATTATCCTCTTCATCTTCATCATACTGAAACATTCAGGCACCAACCTTCTCAGGTTGCACAACTCCTCTCTTGTAAAAATGTGTTCAAGTAGAACTTAACCAAAATAAATGTATTTTGAAATAGAGGTAACACGCTGAAAAGAACAAAGATTGACTGGAACGTTTTAACATGTTATACACTCTGGTATTACCCTTATCACAATCTACAATGGTTAGTTTCCATCGTAAATGTACATTTTCTGTCATTGCTACCTGATATATTATATGTGTGGTGGGCATAACCTCCGCATCAACAGATGGCGACTGTGAGTGGGCAGCAGGGCTGAGCGTGGTTTTGGCGCAAAACCGGAACTCGTCATAACTGTCAGTTTGTAAAAAGTTTAATGCGAATCTAATCGAACCTAACCGTAACCTCGCGTAGAACATATACCTAACGATTCTCCCAACGCTTAAATTTGAGCGAAGGTTTTTTGCGCTTATTTTACAAGATATAACTTAGCTAACTAGTGACGTTGGACTTTGATCAAACGATAAGAAGTCACACGGGAATGTTGGATAACGCTAGCTAGCCAGTTAGCTAATGTTTGTGCAACTAGACAAGTTATCTCTGTATTGGTGACGGGTTTCATAGGGATTCACTTCAACTCTGAATGGATGAGCACAAGGAGAATATTCACGACAAGAATGTCAGTGTGAAGATGTCTAATACGGGGGAAGATGAAAAGGTTGGTATGGGTAGCAAGCTAGCTAACGCAAACTATTCACCTCGCCCGGGCACGTTCCATTCTCTTATACTGTGAGACCGTCGCTTCAAACTTCATTAGAAATCAAGATCAATAATGCTGCCATGCTTATCAGTTGAGAGGTGGGGCCTCTATGGATCGGACTTGTTTTTACAGTATATCCCACAGATGTTCGATCGGATTGCGATCTGGTGAATTTGGAGGCCAAGTCAACACCTTGAACTCGTTGTCATGTTCCTTAAACCATTCTTGAACAAATTTTTGCAGTGTGGCAGGGTGCATTATCCTGCTGAAAGAGGCCACTGCCATCAGGGAATACCGTTTCCATGAAGGGGTGTACTTGGTCTGCAACAATGTTTAGGTAGGTGGTACGTGTCAAAGTAACATCCACAGTATAGTAGCTCTTCTGTGGGATCGAACTAGACGGGCTAGCCTTCTCTCCCCACACGCATCAATGAGCCTTGTGCGCCCATGAACCTGTCGCCGGTTCACCGGTTGTCCTTCCTTGGATGACTTTTGGTAGGTACTAACCACTGCATACTGGGAACACCCCACAAGACCTGTCGTTTTGGAGATGCTCTGACCCAGTTGTCTAGCCATCACAATTTGGCCCTTGTCAAGGTCGCTCAAGGTCGCTTTTAATGTTGTGGCTGATCGATGTATGTGACTTCAAGGAAGTGTTGAAAGATTTTAAATTCTGTGCCCAGAGATGGTCTCTTGGTTTAGTCCCTAGTCCTGGATCCACATGTGTGGCAGAGGACTGAATCCAGCCAGAACTTGCTTTCTTGTGTCAACCCTAGTCTGTAGTAGTTTCCCTCTCTACATTGTAAATAATCAATCAATAATACTAATGGACTGCCCACACTCTTTTTTCAACTTCTGAGCCATAATGAGTGTCCTTTCCTTCCTTAGTGAAAACAGCCAACAAAAAGACTGAGAAGAACAAGAAGAGTTCCTTGAAAACTCCAAACAGCGTCTCAGAAGGAGAGGGCCAATACGACTCCATAAAAGAAGGTGAGTGAAGGATGGATGACACTATCACTACACCTGGGAAATTCATGATCTCGTAATATAATATTTCAGGGAGTCCATCTTCCCTCTGATGTGCAGGGGCCCTTTCTGCGCCTTCACACGGGCAGTTAGGATAGGAGAGGGAAAGACACACTCTCAAAAAATGACAAATGTTTTGGAAAGGGAAGGGCGTTTTTTTCGAAAAGTTTATTTTCCCTGAGAGGAAAACTCTGGCAATAAAGATGATGCTGGAGTCAAGTCACAGAGGCACCGCTGTCCTCTTTGCCGATGAAGCATTGTGTTTGGTTGCCATGGATCACAGCATATTTGCTAAACTGAAGCCAAGATGCCCCAGTAGCCTTCCTGTATGAATCCTGCCTGTCGTAGTCCTGTGAAGATTGTATACCACCACACTCTGGCCCAAGACAGATGACAAAATAAATCCACTGTACTGAAGATTTGATTTGGGGCACAGTGCATGCATGCATGACCTCAAACTTTCCAGAGCATGAGAATGAACCAATATATTGCCCTTATTTACACAGAATCAGACTTCTCTAGCATAAATGAAGCACTGTGTTTAACAATGCTCAAAGGTAAAAATTAGTTTGTAGGCCAACTATGAATTCATGTTAAAGCTATACTAAGAAACCTACTGAGACAGCTACCATTGAGCTGGAATCGAGAATTGAAAGGAGATTGTAAGCAGAAAGTTGGATCGTGGGATTATTCTAACATGTTGGAAAATGGGAACTCCATGCTGACATGCCTGGCACAGTTGTGGATTTATAAAGAAGCCCAGCAGCCAGTCGTGACCTGGAAGGCCCAAACACCCACGTCATGTTTTTATGATTGAAATCCTAACTGAACACTGACCTGCTTTCTGAATTATGTGAC
The DNA here is from genome assembly GCA_900660455.1 of Gephyroberyx darwinii. Taxonomy (NCBI): domain Eukaryota; kingdom Metazoa; phylum Chordata; class Actinopteri; order Trachichthyiformes; family Trachichthyidae; genus Gephyroberyx; species Gephyroberyx darwinii. Next base: position 4,721 of record CABFOQ010036317.1, read on the forward strand.
ATTTGTTTAGTGTCACCATCTCTTTGTAGCAGCTGATTTATCTGGACCATACTACAATGCTCCAGTTTTATTGGAAAGACCATGAGCGAAGCTTTAAAAATCACACTTTTTTTTTTACATCAAGAACTTGATCATCTTTCTATTGCCCCAGACATGTTTTGCCTCCACATTTCTTTAATTATTTTGCTATTGTTAGAGCTGAACTGGAGCAGTACTTGTGCAGCAGGGACTGTTTGATTAAACATTATTCCCATCAGTCATAACACTGTATAGAGTGCTGCTAAAACAAGATGTTTTTGTGCAGATATCGGCTAGTCAAATGTGCACAATGAAGTTGCAACAAAATGTTTTTTGAAGGACTGGCCCATTGACAAGCGAAATCAGAGAGTTTATTGAGTCTTATAAACAAGCTTTTGATGTGCAGCTGTCTGGTGATGCGAGCTAAAAGCGTGTGGAGTCACACTAATTTGTTCAATTATTTTATTTTTAATTTTTAAAGTTTCCAGGGCACCACATGTGTTTAGATTGATGCTACAGTACTCAAACTGTGTCCTGCAAAATATATACTGATCAAGCGCCAAAAGCTCTGTTGTTTAAAGCTCACATTACATAAACACTACAGTAGGGATGAATCATACGCCCACGACATTTCAGTACTGTATTACCAGATGTGAAATAATGACTTGTGACATACATAGCCTGACTAAACTTCAATCACATGCATTGGTTTTTGGCCCTCAGCAGTAACATGGCAAGTGGCCTAGTTAGCAACATACCAGACCCAGACTGCCTGTGTGGTCATTTGCAATGTACAGTGTTGTTAAAGTCAGATGCTGTGTTCCTCTATGGGTCCTGTAGAGGACTGCATGCAGATGGTGATAATGAAAATTATGCTTGATAAAATGACAAACACCAATTTATTTTTTCCAGTTAACCTTGATCCTTTGCCCTGTTGTGAGGGTTATAAATTGTGATCCCACTGTTCAGACCCTGGGGTCCTGCAGTATGCCACTGGGCCCTATAATATGTCTCTAAGTCCAAGTGGATTTGAAACAGGGCAACATGTTTCATTGTTGTATAGAGTTACTGGAAATGCTGTGCTAATTGGTCACACCAGTGGCATCTCCTGTGGCTTGTTAATCAGCTTTGACGCCACGGTTTTATAGCTACAATTAATTTGGTTTTGAACTGTGTTTGGTTAATGCAGCAAACATAAATTATATCCTGTCATGTGGATTTTGGAAAAATATATATTTTTTAAATTTCACTATACTTTCCGTTCATCTTTCCCTTTGAAAGAATGGCTTTGGCCTCTGTACAAGTCCCAATATGATATATGATATCCTGTATCTCAGACACAGACATCAGGCTACCAGAAGGGTTATGTAAGGCCAAGTCAGTCTCTTCTGATGGATCAAATATGTAGAGAGACGTGACCACCTCTACACATGCATGTCCTGTGACAGAAGAACGTGCAGATCTACAGTATATTCTATAGATATTTATTTTCTATTATTTTTGTCTGTTGCTGTTCTGGGTGTTCGTTTGCGAAGACAGCCCTGGCTGGATGACAGCGACATGTGGAGCACATGCTCCATGTACAAACAGACCGATGCCCAATAGGAAATTCTTGCTCTGTAATTCCATAGCTGTGGTCTGGGGAAGTCTGCAAACAGCTTTATCTGACCAAAGAGCCGCTGCCCAGCAGGGATTTCACACGTCAACCCTTATTTGCCCATTTGGTCATCACTGGGAGATATCCATTGTAGTGTAAAAGATGAGCCAATCTCACACAAAGGGCTCTGTTTAGTGAATAGCATCTCAATCTCTGTAATCACTTAAAGATGGGCAGTTGGTCCAAACAAATTGCACATGCCCTCTAGCAGAAAATGAAAACATTCTTAAGTGATGTGCAGTTGGCTTTTTATTCAATAAAGCCTGTATTTTCCACCATAAAGGCAGACTACTTCAAACAAGGCTGCATTTTGCCAAACCATTTCTGTAGCATATTGCTGAATAATTTATCTACTTAAGCGGTTGATTACAAGAGGATAATTTGAATTGATTGCTACTAATTGCCAATATCAATACAGTCAGTAATGGTATGAGGTATGTGTCCTAGGTTACCCTTGAGTTAGGGCTGGGAGCATAGCTGCCCTACATGTCCAAAGAGCATCTAGTCAACAAATAATTCATACTCAGTCTTAAAATCTTGTTGTAAAACAAGTGAAAAAATCTGCCAATGAGGCAAGATAATTCCACAATGCAGTTTCACTTGTTTCAGGATATTGACACGCGTGTCAATATCGTGAAACAGGGCAGAAGAAGGCAGATCACTCCCCTGCTGTCAAGAAAATTACACTTGAAACAACTTGATTTGCATTGGAAACAATTACATTAATCACACCCCATTGGCAGATTTGTTTCACTTGTTTTGAGAGAAGTAAGGCTCAATACTAGAGTAAATGACTTGCTAAGATGGATATTGTTTGCAGTGTTGCATTTCTGCTAGACAGAAATGAGCCAGTCACACTGCAGTCTGCATCACTGTTCTCAGACACCACAGTATTGCTTCACGGCCCTGCAACTCTCCTCTTTAGGTCTCCATTAAGGGTCTATACATAGTTAGTTAATCTTGGATACCCTGTTGGCTTTTGTGCAAACGTCATTTCGGCCAAATGATCGTTGGCCATAAAGTCATGATATTTGATACATGATATTTTAAGCTCTAAGCTATTATACATTCAGTTGCAGTTAGATAGCAGTGAGAGGTGTGCATATTAGATGTTAAAATAACAAAAAGGAAGCATTCATAATGTAATCACCTGTGTAGCTTGACGCATTTTATATGTGTCATGTCATGAAAAACCCCAGTCACACAATTCATTTTCATTCCTTTCATATAGGCTCACCTTTTATGTTTTTATTTTCCAGGTTTTGAGAAAATTGAGAGAGTTGTTTACCCACTGAGATGGTGTGAAATTGGAGGCAGGTGAACTTGGGATCTCTTTACATCTCTTTCTCTCCTTTCAGGCTCACTGCTTTATGTGGGTCGGTCCTCAAATCAGCTTCAAAGGAGACTTGCTTGATGAATCCTTTCCCACCTTCATTTATTGTCGTGCCATGGGGATGGGTTGAGAGGAAGTGTGAAGCAACATTGACACTGATGGATAATGACAATGACATTATCACAATAACCAATAAATGTTCTGCTCTCCCTTCTGTCACTTCGGCATTGCACATTATAATGATGCTGAAACTGTTCACAGTTCAGTAAGTGTTTACCGAGTAAGTTTGCTGCATAGAGCGACTTTTTACAGATACTGACTGTAAACGGTGGTGGATGTAGCAGCTCTCTCATTAGCTTCGCACAGTCTGAATTACTCATTACTACCGAGTCAAGTTATTAACAACTGTATGGTTCCTGACTCAGGAGCTACACTGTACACAAAGCAGTGCTTCTGTAGCCAGCAACAGATGATACATGAAATTACCATCCTCCAAGTATCACAGGCCAATTTGTCATTCTCCTCTACCAGAATGCCCTCCAATGGGACTGGAGACACTGAAGATTGATGACTTCCAGCTTCATGCTTCTACCATGAAACGCTACGGCCTTGGACCACACAGAGGTCGTCTCAACATCCAGGTAAGACAGGAATGTAAATCCTTGGCGTGGCTTGGCCAAGCCTACTGCGTCTAGGAAAAGTTGAGGCTAGCATTGTGTACCCTGGGCGATCTCACTTTTCAGTGGAAGCTTTCCCACTTTGCTCTGCGTGTTTCAAATCAAACAAGCGGTTTCATTTTCCCAAATGAAGAAGAAATAGAAAAGAAATATGACTGAGTGATTATATCTTTAGATTTAAGTTTCAGTGCAATATTTTCAGAAAATGATACAGGCTCCGGATAACTGTATTGGTAACGATGTAAGCTGTGATAAAATGCTTTGGCTCACTACATGGGTGACATTATCATTCTGCTTCACTTCCCAGCATATTTTAATAGTCCAAAGCTAGCTCAAGAGAGAAAGCAATACTGTTGCCATCAAACCAGGGGCACATCCCCAAACCTAATAAAGCGGATTGGCATCTGGGAGAAGAGGTATTTCCTGTTAGTGCAAGCTCTGCTTTTAGGAGTGCAGTCTACAGTTTGCCTCATCTTTTTGCAACTTGCACTGTTCTGAATGAGACCGTACAATTAATGAAACACACACATATATTTTAATTCGCTCAAGAAGGCAAGGCATTATGTGTCAGGAAACCAACAAAACAAAGCCTTTGTTGTTTGGTGTTTGTGGGACTGGAGAAACACAGAAGGCAGATGTTGCCTGTTGAATCAGGCCAGTGTCCAACAGACGCTACGTAGCTGATACGTTTAGATTCAAGACACCATCGCTATCGTGATAATTAGGGGTTGGGGATAATAGAGATTTCAGGAATTTCACTCTCCTTTGATGTCAGGAGAGATTCAAGCTGTACGATGTAGTTTGGCTAAGAAAAAAAGGCCGATATAAAGATCATTTGCATATACTTTGAACTTTTTTTTAGATCTCATCACATATACAGAAATAACCTTTTCAAGCAACGTCAATCAACAGTAAACCTGGAAGATGCATCTTTGTTTTGGGAACGTGGTTTGAGGCAGCTGAACACTTACTTTCTAGCTTCATTATTGCAGGGATCCAGTTTTCCTTTGCAAACACTTTAACCAGCACTAAAGTGATATCAGAAGCTATTTTCACATTTCAGAGGTTCACATCCTGTTTCTAAGTTCTACAGGGCAGCTTGCAGTAGAGGTATCCTGAAAAGGCCATCTCAAAAACAAACTCATTTTAACTCCAGTCCCCATATTCAGGTCTTGAATTGATTAGGTGTTCTGTGTAAAGGCGTAATGAGAGTGGTGTAATTCAGAGTGACTTGACAGTTATGATTAAGAAGCAGTGTTTTTGTACACTCGTAGCATATGCAGTCATAATGTAAGTTTGGATGACAAAGATGAACAATGTGGCCTGTCAGCATATTCTCAGTGTTGACACATCGCACTCTAAGCCAACAATCTCTATTGATCACGGCAATATGCTTAGTTGTATTGGATTTTTGGATACAGAAGCATTTAATACATTATAATTAGGTTAACATTTTCAGCTGTTGATAGTAAGTGCCAAGAAAATGTATCCTAATACTGCATCAACAAAATGTATACCTAAATTGTTGGAGAAAATTCAGGAATGCTGGGAATTGGAATGAAGTGCAATCAGGGTTCAGCCTACATTCATTCCTATAACTCAACTTCACTGGCTCCCATTTGCCCTGTTCACTCCCTGTAACAGTTCAAGCATGAACAACCTAGTTGTGTACAATGCAATAATTATTGCCCTCTTCATAAGAAATCACTATATGCAGTCCTTAATCATAGAAACACACAGCTTGTGCTTGTACATTCCTATCTAAACATTTTTTTTTAGATATTTCACTGAACTAAACCGAGACATCTATCTTGAATTTTTGTTAGCCTGTCATGATCTTGGCCTTGTTGACTTTTACATACTTGGCTGTCTCCACTGTCAACAGACTGTAAAATATTGAGAATTAATAACTTTGTAATGATAACATGCACAGAAATAGATTAACAGCATCACAAGCACGTTAGCTGTACCATACATGGCCTGTATAGAGATTCACTCAGTGGCCACTGACCTGTACACCTGCTCGTTAATGCAAATATCTAATCAGCCAATCATGTGGCAGCAACTCAATGCATAAACGCATGCAGACATGGTCAAGAGGTTCAGTTGTTGTTCAGACCAAACATCAGAATGGATAATGCACACGTCATCTCATCCCAGTGGCCTCCACAGTCACCAGATCTCAATCCAATAGAGCACCTTTGGGTGTGTTGGAACGGGAGATTCTCTGCATCAACTGCATGATGCCAGCATGTCCACATGGACCAGAATCTCTAAGGAATGTGTGCAACTCCTTGTTGAATCCAAGCCACAAAGAATTCAGGCTGTTTTGGGGGAAAAGGTACCTAATAGGTGTACCTAATAAAGTGGCCACTGAGTGTATATATATATATATATATATATATATATGAAATAAAGTTCTACTCTAAGCTGCTGTTTCTCGCTGCAGGCTGGCCTTTATGAAGATGACCTCTACGATGGGGGCTGGTGTGCAGGGAGAGACGACCCACTGCAGTGGTTCGAGGTGGACGCCAGGAGGCTGACCAAGTTCACGGGGGTCGTCACACAAGGCAGGAGCTCCCTCTGGTCGTGAGTAGGAACCTTCCATGTTCTGAGTTGTTGATGGTTGCACAGTTTGGATGACAGCTGTCTCACCCCCCACCCCCGTCTTCAACAATTTTAAACCCAGATGGAAAAACTTGACTTCAAAACAATGTTTCTGCATAACAAAGCTTTTTTTTCTCTCATCCACATTGTGTTGCACATTCACTGGTGTTGCCCTTTTCAAAAATCTTTTGATCCCCAACTCTGGGATTAAGGATTTATGAGTTTGATTGATGGAGGGTGCAGCCTCATTCCTTTGCCTCTCTTAAAAGGTCATTACTTTATAACAAAAAAAACCCACAGCAGAGAAAATAGATTTAACCACACTGTAAGCTCATTCATCACATTCAGGTGACAGGTAAAAAGAAGGACACAGCAATTTTCATTATTTTTTTAATAACACATTTTAAATTGCATCTTAGGCAGCAAGTCCTTGCTGACTGCTATTTGGGACGAGCCATCCAGCTGTACTGTGCTGACTATCTGTAAAGCTTGTTAAGAGATGAATTACACGACCATCAAGTCTCCATGGCACCTCAAAAGGCTTCCAAAGACAGAGAGATTGTCTCCCCTCCCACTGATTTAATCCATCAGTCCTTTTTCTAAATTCTCTCTGCCAAACCCCTTTTGTTCTTGTCGAGCAATCATTCTCTGAGATTTTTATTTCATTTATAACCCACCTTACCATCACCATCTTGATCGATTGATTTGGTGAAGAGTTTATAAGATAAAGTTAAAATGTTATTGTAGAGCAGCACCTTTTCTGATATATTGCATCAAACACACACACATGTACACATGCGCACGTGCACATACATATACAGTACATATGTGATTTTAAGTGCCCCTGGGAAACCAACTCTGAGAGAACTACAAAGGATTATGGGTGCATTTTGCCCTGGAGAAGGGGAGTACCAGTCATAGTCCTTCACCATTATTCCACCCACATTTTTCAAAGAGACTGAATTCTCTATTATACCAGACCTGACTTTAAGCACTTACTGTGTCACGGGACAATAGAGATAATTGATCTATACTATTGCTAGCCGCTATGTCGCAGTTACATTAAACAGTGGCAGCTTTTCAAGCTTCTCAATTTAAAGTGTGCATAAAGTGTGCATGTATATTTAGATGTTGATTATAAATAAATCCAGATGTGTACCATATTTCTTGTAATGTTTAGCAACGGTGCACATCAGATATTTGGGCATGAGGTACTAGAAAACACATACATTTTGGAGCATAGGTGTAGATTTGGGGGGAAATTTCTGCCTCAAACGCATTTACTGTATTTTTATTGAAGCATATTTTGTGATTGGTTTTGGTCATAGGAATATGGAGCCCTTCATATCGGGGAGTTCACACTGACCAATAGCTCTCCTCACTCTGTCTCATACTTTAGACTTATACTATGCCAATAGTATGTCAGTGTGATTTTCTACCCAGGGTTGGATCCAGAGTGTGACACCCCGCCACCCCCCGACCAATTTGAAATGAAACTTGTTTTGGAGCAACTACAAAAGAAAAAGTAGTGCCATACACGCAAAGACACTCTGTTCAACAAAAAAAAAAAATCTCTCTGCTGATGTTCATAGTTTCCCCCAGAATCTACCTACTCTCTGAGTTGGCTCTGCAATAATATCTGACAACTGCTGGCCTTTGCACTCCTTAATTGGGAAGGGTGGCCTAGACGTCTGCAAACTGCTGTGTAGTTACTGAGCAGGGAGAGATCCTTTATTAGGCTGCATTTGTAATTTCCCTCCAAGTCTGGTACGATCCCAGGGTGCAGATGACACAGAGGTCTAGGCGGATGAGACAGAATTTCCCAGCAATTAGCTCTGCAGGGCTTGTAGCTGTCTATGGTGCCAGCTCAGGGGGTTCTGATCATAACAGTGCTTTAATTAGCAGGACTGGGAATTCTTACCAGACTGGACCAGCTCAGCACTGATGTCTTTATCCAGAAGTGCAGAAGTCCCTGCCAACCTATATTGCACATCAGGTAGCATAAGAGAGTCATCAGTCTTTCATATGCAGTTCCAATTACAGACATGAAAGACACTGTACTGTTCTGATGTCTCACGCTGCTCTACATAAGCTGCACTGACGTACCCTGGTTAGTACTGCAAGGAAGGGGAACCACAAAACTAAAATATTAATACTAATAGACTGCAACCCTGTCATAATTGAAAACGTGGGATACTGAAATTTGAGAAAATATAAGTTTTTGGTGTTTCATATATGAATGCTTTAATTTACAGTTATAGCCTTGAATTCATGAATACATTTATGCTAGTCTGAAATCAGCATTTAAAATTAATAACCTTTATGATTTGTAAGAATGACATAAATAGTATGATTACATTTTGATGAAATACTGTTTGTACTGTGCTGTGTGGGCTGTGTAGAATTCTCTTTCCATAGCTGTTATTACATAGACTGCACTAAAACCAAACCATCTGGATGACATATTTCACTTTCACTCACATTCCAATACTATCACTTTAAGTAATACAAGCTCCATGGTTGCTACTGCTATAAATTTTATACTTTGACCTCCTAGCCTATTTATGAAGCAACTTTCATCCTGTGGAAATTATGCTTGCCTGGATGTGTGCCAAGCAATATCCTAACGGCCATTTGCATTGAATTCAGTCTAGCCGGATATTTCTCTTCTTTTCTACCTCTCATCTTGACTTAATTATACCAGGAGTGATTGGGTGACCTCATACAAAGTCATGGTGAGCAATGACAGCCACACCTGGATAACGCTGAAGAATGAGTCAAAAGACTTGGTGAGTAATGGGCATGAAGCTTAAAGAAAAAAGTGGATTTAATAGACGTATTGTGTGATGTACAGTATATCCACAATATAGACATTTATTTTCAGTGTAAAGAATCCTTTCAGGCTTAACCATTATCATTCTTTCTCTCTGTAAACTAGCTGTGCATAAGGAAACTTGTTTTAGTTCATCATTAACTAGAACCTTGTTGGGAAGCAATTACAAGGGAGTTTGCTTATTTGCAAGCTGAATGAACTGAGAGGTAATAATAAATACTTATGGGAACCTCATTCTGGATCATTTTTAAAGTGGTGGCTCCTCTCTTTCAGTGGCCACATGGCTTTGATTTCATTGAATAGACAGAAAATGAATACAGCATAATCATAACTACACACTACAACAAGCTTTTTCAGCTGAAAGCTGGTGCATTTGGCCATACATAGTAAAAGACAGTAATCATATTAAAATCCTGGTATCACTGGACATATTTGACTAATTTGTACAAAATATCTTTGTTAGAGTTTCAAATCCCCCCTAATGAAATTTGATGTAATTGTGTACTCGCTTGTCCTGATGATGTTATTGATGTGGGAGATACTACCCCTACAGTAATTTAGTCTCTGCTAACAAGATCCCTGCTACCCACACCAAATGCCAAACTGCTCCACTGAACTGAACTGAAACTGAGGGTGCCTTATTTGCTTATTTGCTTGCTTGCATGTATGTTTTGTAGGTGTGTTAGGTTGCACTGCCCAAGCCATTAAAACCATCACTTATAAAAGCAATAATCAATGCAGTTTACACCTTTATAAAACTGCTTATTCACTATGTGGATGAATGTGTTTGTCTCAGTAGATCTTTATTGGCAACAGGGAAAAGGAGATCCCAGTCCGGAACATATTCCCTGTGCCAGTGGTCGCCCGATACATTCGAGTCAACCCCCGCTCTTGGTTTAACAGTGGGAGTATCTGTATGAGAGTGGAGATCCTTGGCTGTCCTATGCCAGGTAACGGGTTTGTATGGGACTCTGAAGCAGACAGATGTTTTGTTCCAGCTATTGGCATGTATAGCTGCTAATAGACGAGCACATGGGTCCCCCAGAATGATATATATTGATACATTTATAAGTCTTTTCAAGTGGCCTGGTATTTGATTGTATTCAGCATGGGTTAAACTGGAGGAGATACAGCAGGTGCTCACCATCTATGGTCTTGCCACTTAGAACCAAGCCAGTCAGCATTCATTGCTCCTTTTGGCTACAGTTTAAATAAAATAATGATTCTCCCTCCTTCGGTATTTCAGTTTGATCTGGATATCAGTGACTTTATGTTTCATGATTCCCCACAGATCCCAATAATTATTACCACAGGCGGAATGAAGTCACAACAACAGACAACTTAGACTTCAGACATCACAGCTACAAAGAAATGAGGCAGGTAAGTTGCAATAAACAGAGGACAATAGTACATATCACCCTGTTAGTAATTCTGCTGTTTGCATGTTTTATTCATAGGAGGTTCAGCTTTTCGATTGTTTTCTACAAAGTGACAGAACATGGGGCGATAAGACATCTTTTATTACTGTCAGCCAATCTTATACAAGTTGTGTCCTTTGTAAGAACAAACTGCAACAACAAACAGAATTAATTCAGCATTGCCAGGCCAATGAAAATGCATCAAGCATCTTGCAGGTTGTATCATTACTTATTCATATAGTTGTCATGAACAGTAGCCTGTTTGTACTGAGAAGGAAGACAGCTGTATTTGTCAGTGTGTGCACCATGCCTGTGAATCATAATCTCCTGTAATGCAGCTCCCCTCTGCCAAACAGCCGGTTACAGGTGTCCCAAACTGCTGCTACCGACCGCAAATGAATGGTTTAAATGAATGCTCAAGCATTATGGCTGACTATGAAACAGTTGTCATCTCTGGTGTAATATTTTGAAGCGGAATTTTCCTTCTATTTATATACATATATGGTCAATGTTGAATAAATATACTGTGTAATCAAAATTGGATTTTATTTTCAGTGATTCAATTTAAAGTTATTACATTTTCAAAAATCCATCCATTTTAGTACATATTTCAGACTAACTCCAGTAAACACATCACAACTGGACTTGGTGCTGATTGGCTCCCCTCACGAAAGAATTCCTGAAATCTGTCCAATCAGGCCAGTTTACAGCATTTGAACTGGAAAGTCTCCACTCTGCTGTTGCCGGCCAATCAGGGTCCAGTATTGTGAGGACTTAAACTTCAAATTCATTCAATTTAACTAATTCAATTCAACTTCTAACTAAATTATGTTCATTTAAAGCATCACGAAGAACATCATTCCTATCCTGAGTCATAGTCTATTTAAAAACAGCATCCTGAGAACTGAATAATATGGGACCGTTAACCTTTGAAGCAAAAAAGTGTCATGCAGGGAATCCAGTTTCAATAGGTGTTTACAAAGAATGGAGGTCTATTTTTAAAACGCAGCTTTAAAAGCCTTTTTGCCCTTGACATTTCTTTTCTCTGTGCAGGTACCTGGTACCTTATCTCTCCCTCGTCCACTGCAGTTTAAACAGTGTGGTGCCATAACCTCACACGCTGCGAGTGGAAATAGCTCATCATGTCTTCTTGAATAAAGTAGATGCCTCATAGGGAGAGTGAGGAAACCTTCTTTGATATCACTTTGGCAAAGTCCCAAGGCAGATGACTACTGATTGGTCTCTAGTCCGCTGATAATGGTTAAAAGCCTCGGCCACACTGATATTGCCAGAGCGTGGAAGGATGAGAGACGTAACAAAGCAGGTGGAAAGAACGTTTTCCACGGTGGACATCCTCTCAAAAGGATGGTGTAACATTATCCTGGCCTGACGTCATACTTCTAAGCATATAGTTACAACAAGCAGATAAGGACACCATCGGTCCCATTAAGTTCATTCTATTTCCCAAAGACAAAACCGCCTTTAACTGGTGATGGAGTGGCAGCTACTATCTTATATTGTTCCTGGTGATAGAGGCCAAGGGAGCAGTGTGCTGTATTAGATTGGGAGAACACGGTGAGAATTTCACCTCTGCCTTGTTTCCTGAACAAAACCAGATGCTTGTTTAATGATTTACTAGGTAAAAAAAAATAAATCAAGATTCAACAACGACTTAATTAAAACCCCATCACTCCTGACTGATTAATGACTTCTGCAGCAGCTGGGAGAGCGAGTAAACAAAACATGAATTTCTAAAATTAATGCTGTTGCTTTATTTAACAGCTTGTTATGTTAGTCTCTTTCCTGCCACACTTCCTCTTTGTGTCACTCCTCACACCCATAGGCGCAAAGGATTGTTGTTGTTTTTTAAATTGGCTCTGCTGTAGTCCAGATGTTCTACAAGCCTGTCTTCATAATTACCTTGACCCCTTCACATGCAGCCCCCCCTTTTGGTCAAAGCAATATTAAAGTAAGCTCTGAGACACAGTCCTGTTGGTATTTCTTCATATTGTGTCTCAAAAACATGGAAATATTTGCAACATTATGTAATATTACGAGGCTGTGCTTCACTTGAGCCCCGAGGGAGCTGTGCCTGCTGTGCTAGTCTAATGTCAGACAGTTTAGGTATAATTGTATATCACCTATTAAGAGGTATTAAGATGGTGCATTATTCTCCTCTCACAGCTTATGAAGGTGGTTAATGAAATGTGCCCAAACGTCACCCGGATCTACAACATAGGCAAGAGCCACAATGGCCTCAAGCTGTATGCCATAGAGATCTCCGACAACCCCGGAGAACATGAAGTTGGTGAGAATACCCTTAACAGGAACTGTGTGCTTTAAAACAGGTTCACAGGATTATTCAATATTAAGCCTCATGTTAACATCAGAGAGCTCACACTGTGTCCCTCGGTGTGTTTTTCTCTGCATGGCTAAACTTACCATAATTTGCCCCCTCTCACTTTGTATGAACCTATTGACCAGGTGAACCAGAGTTTCGCTACACAGCGGGTTCCCATGGTAACGAGGTTTTGGGTCGCGAGCTGCTGCTGCTGCTGATGCAGTTCATGTGTCTGGAGTATCGTTCCGGGAACCCGCGCATACGTCACCTGGTGGAGGAGACCAGGATCCACCTGTTGCCATCTGTCAACCCTGATGGGTACGAGAAAGCCTTTGAAGTGGTAGGTCTGCAAGACTGCCATTAGTGACCTCATATCATAGACTGGCCTCTAGTGAAAATACCACCGTCTCTGGTTGACAGGTGTGTTTTCACCTGATAAGAGCTTATATGGATGTGGATTTAGAGGTGTATGCATGAAAATGGATTAGAATGATCCATGTCATATCTAAAATGAGAGATGCCCGTTATGCTGTATTGAACTATGTAGCCGAATGTACTTCAGTTTGAATAGATCTATTCCAAAAATGGTATTAGGGATGGCAGGGATGGTATTTAATCAACCACAGGCCTATCAGATGAAAGGCTCATGGTCCAAAGCATGTCTGATAGTGTTTGGCCACTGTACAGTCAATGACATCAAGTCATGTGGAGACCTGATGTGATCTTTTTCTCTGTATCTCCTTCATATTGTCACCATGTGTTTCCTCATTGTTGGCTTTACCCAGGGTTCAGAGCTTAGTGGCTGGTCTCTGGGGCGATGGAGCCAGGATGGAATAGATATTCACCATAACTTCCCTGATCTCAACTCCATACTGTGGGAGGCTGAGGCCAAGAAGTGGATCCCTCGCAAAATGTTCAACCACCACATATCCATCCCAGAATGGTACCAGTTAAAAAACGCCACGGTGAGTCTGTTTGACTCTGTTTGACAGACTGTTGTTTTTGGGGTTGTTATGCCTCCCAGGTGATGGCTTGAAATTTTCAGACTGGGGTTTATGGAAGTATTTTTGGAGATGGTGGTCCAAATTGATGTGCCAGGCTTGCAGGCTGCAGGTTCCAACCAACTGTCTCTTAAACTAAATCTTAGACCAGTGTGCTGTAGCTCAAATCCAAATTACAATTCCACAGATGTAATTAAGTGCAGCTTTCTCTGCTTGCCATCAACAAATTAACTGCAAAGACAAAAAAGTATAAATAATAATAATGATAATACAAATAATAACCTCAGATTATATCTTCCTTGTACTGCATCTATAATAATGTACGGGTACCAAATTATTGCTCCTTCTCTTTGTGCTATAACTCCACTCCTCCAATCCAACAAGCAAATCCAACAGTGAAGTCCCTCTGAAAGGGCAAAACAGCCATGTGAGCGCTTCAACACTATCTATTTTGGGTTGTATTTGTGACAAAGTGGCTGTGAGCTAATTTGAACCAAGCAATCTATTAAAAGCTCGCCCTTACAAGTGTCTTGACGTTACTGAGAACCACGAGTGAATCACACACAGCCTCAATAATAGCTGCTGCAGCTGCAGTGGTGGGATCCCCATCTGTGCTAAGGAAGCTGTGAAAATTGTCTCTATTCTCCTCACTGGTTGGACCGCCAGTGCTTAGAGACAGGCTGGCTGGTACACAATATGAGCCCACACAGAGTCACAGTGTTTTCATCATCATCCTTATTTAGTTTTATTGTTTGATCCCTAAGCTGCCGCTCGGAGCATCCAGCCATGCAGCCCCGGTGCTCAAGCCGGAGGCAGAGACCCCTCCACCTCCGGCTTGAGCAGTACAAACAAATCATAAATATATTGCAGTATTCTTGGCAAGCATGATGATAAAGTCCACATACTTTCAAATATTCTATCATTCTAGATGAGATAAGTGTTGTCTCCAATTACGTGATGTATACCTGAACATGGTGGGTGGGTTTAAAATAATATACAAACATATTTTGTATTTGTACTACTACTATAAGAACTAACACAGCCAGTTGACTATATAGCCATGGCATACTGTTCCATGGGGGAAAAAACACTGTAAAAAGATACCCACCCACAATCTCTGGCTGCACCCCAGTCAGAGCAGTCTAAAACTGGCCCTGCCACACACAATGGGCAATTTGCTCCATTTCCTAATTGTAACTTGTAAATAAATGCTCATACAAGCCACTGAATGCTGGGTGGTTTGCCGCCACTTGAAAACAATTTGTTCAATTCTTAAAATAAATAACAATGAATTTTATGGACCGTTTTATTTTTGAAACCACATGTGAACGTGTAATTTCTAAACCTTGCTGGTAAATAGTTACATGCCAGTTTGATATATTTATCTCTCCCTGCCCTGACCCCATCCCTCCCTCTCGAGAGCATATTGCAAGGAAATTGTTTGCAACACACAAGAGTTAATTTAGCAATCATTTTACTGAGATGATTATCCTCCTCTCTCCTGTGTCCCGTAGGTTACCGTGGAGACGCGGGCTCTGATATCGTGGATGGAGAAGATGCCCTTCGTGTTGGGTGGTAACCTCCAGGGAGGGGAGCTGGTGGTGACCTTCCCGTACGACAGAACGCGCACCCAGGGGGCGACCAGGGAGCAGACACCCACCCCTGATGACCATGTCTTCCGCTGGCTGGCCTTCTCCTATGCATCCACCCACCGCCTGATGACTGATGCCAACCGACGCGTCTGCCACACCGAGGACTTTGCCAAAGAAGATGGCACCATCAATGGGGCATCCTGGCACACCGCGGCAGGCAGTTAGTGTCCGTACCCACCTGGGTCTCGGCCCACTGATTCTAACAGTGTTAAGCAGGATTTCTCGGCTCATCCTTGAGCCTTTGAGCTATAGTTGTTTAGTGCCCATACACACATCTGCATGCTACCTGTTTTTAGCTTGAAACACTGTGTAAGAAACTAAAGGTAACCAAACAAAGCATTGCAAACCCCCAGCATTTCATCATTGTAGAAAGCTTCAAATCCATTTCACATATTTTATTTTTTCAATTCCTAGAAAATAACAATATACGGCCAAAAATATATCCTGAATTGGATGCTGGCCTACAGATACATTTCTCTTTGTTGGCAGGTATGAATGATTTCAGCTATTTGCACACCAACTGCTTTGAGTTGTCGATGTATGTGGGCTGTGACAAATTCCCTCATGAGAGTGAGCTGCCAGAGGAGTGGGAGAACAATCGCGAGTCGCTGCTTGTCTTCATGGAGCAGGTACAGTGGCAAAGCAGCCCCCGCAACTCACACATGCACACAAGCCAACACACAAACAAGCCGCAGAAACACATGCTTGTTTGGTGCCATTTTATTTTATAGTTAATTTGGGATCTGTGAGTTGACTTTTGACCTTCATTTTGTTGTTTCTGCATTATTGTTTCAGTAAAGACGCTCATGTAAAAGTGCTGTACAGGCGGCCTACCAACCGTTCACATACATATATTGACAAGGATTTGAACTGTACTTGTCAAACACTTTCATGTATATGATTGGAAAACAACCAGTTTCCTTTGTGATTGCACATTTGCGGATGAACTCTCTACATTTGATCAAACAAGATGATTCACCCTGTGTTTAAATATTGATGCTGGATGCACAGGAAAGATGTTAAAGAATACTTATCTGTCCTGTTGAACTTCATATCATACATTATACATCATACTTTATATCATGCAATATACATTATATCATATGGGTCAGACTTGAAGCAGTGTTAAACAGATAGTGGGTTATGCTTTTCATGTGCAGGTGCATCGTGGGATCAAAGGTGTGGTGAGGGACCTGCAGGGTCGGGGAATAGCCAATGCCATCATCTCTATAGAGGGCATCAACCATGATATACGCTCAGGTAATGCATTTCATCACATCTGAGCTGGAAATGGTATTAACAGTAACATTGCAGTGCATTTTATTAATAATACAATGTTTGTACTATTCATTTGAGCAAGGTTAATGCCACTGTTACCTCAGAGAACACCATTATTTATATTCTGTGTATAATTGCAGCTATGCATGCCTCATTTTATTTATTAATCAAACAGGCGAAGATGTTGACTGCAAAAAGTCATTTTGTGTGTTGGGACACAAGCAGTCCCCACTGTCTGTTTTGCAGCATGTGGATATTATTTGTCTTATGTCTCAAAAATTATATGTGAGTAAACTTATCTTTTGCAATCAAAACTGCAACAGCTACCTCAGGGCTTACACGAGTTCCTTGACTCTTTGAGCTTATTTCTGCAGAATGAGTCACTCCTAAATTATTCTGTGCATATCTACAGACTAACAGAGCATTCCCAAGATACTGTAACAAAAAATGTAAAGCGCCAAACAACGCTTTGCAGCTGATGTAAAGCTGCAGGTTGGAATTACACTCCGTTCTCAGTCATACTCAGTGTCTCATACTCAGGTCTTGGCTATCAACTGTGAATCCTCGAGGCAGTCTTTGCTGATACCTAAAAAATGCAGCCTTCAAAGCCAAAGTGGTTTTGTACTTAGAGCGTGAAATCAAATGTCCACCAGGACATTAGCCGTTATTATTCCTGGAACTTAGGATAAGTCACCGTTTCCTCCCAGAAACCTTGCTTTCCTCAGCTCCAGACAACACTTTGGGCTGATCATTTTGAAATTTGTGTCTTATTTTCAACTGCTTTGCACTATAAGACGGGGCTTGTGTTTGTCTTGGAACATTGTGTACCTTCAAAATCAGACCCCTCAGTCAGGATGAATCATGCCTAGTCACTGAAGACAGGAGAGACAGCCTCGGTGTTGGTGATGCACATCGATATTTGAAGGTTTGTCGGGTCAGATTCTTCTTCTTCTGGGCTTCTTGAAATTACAGCTCATTAGCATTTTATATTGGCCTGTTTTCAGGAAACAATCAAATTCCCTTCTGCCATCTGAACGTGAATGATGTGAACACAGATGTCCATGTGTTACTGTTTGCATCGACTGTACATCAACAGCAGTGACACAACTGCCATCATATTTCATTTGGTTCAGCGGTTGTTCCGAGGTGTTGAGTGGGCGGTGGGGGTTTGGATGATGGGAAGGAAGCAAAACTGTCGTCTTTGTGAGTGAATCAAAGGCTCAGCACACACACACAGCACAAGTTCACTTGTCTTCCCAGCCCACACAAAGGCAACGTTTGCTTGGGAGAGACAAGGTAAATCCAACATGACAAAGCAGAGCTATTTTTAAAAGTCTAAATAGGAATACAGCGTCTTGCAAATGTAGAGCACCGAGAACTCTCTCCAACTTTCGTTTTCAGTTTCGGGTATTCCTAGGTGAAGGCTTTTGGGAAGCTTACTTTCAGCCACTGCCAAGTATTAAGTTCCAGCTTTCTAGGACAAGATTTGCATATTGCATAATGTATTGCATATTCCAATTTTGGTGCTTATCATGTATTTACTTGAATTAAAAGTCCTTTATACTGTAGGTAGAACCCTTGGGCCCATGACACCCATTCAAAAGCTTTTTCTAAAAAAACAAATATGTGCTAAAGAATGGCACATATTCAGTGTTTTCCGGCCAGAGGCTACTGCCAGTGCCTTCACTGTCTGTGGATCTGTCTCCAACCCCCATGGCGTCAGGTTCCACAAGGCTGAGCTAGGGACCAGATCGACATCTGCATGTGTTGCTGTGGCCTAGTTCAGACTGAGTTATTACATCCTCTACTACTCCAACAACTCCACTGCACTGCCCTAGCGAGAAATACAGAGAAGCCAGACCTTATTCTTGATTCAGAAGAGAATCGAGAGAGACTGCTAGTGTATAATGCAATGGTGATGTCAGCACAAAAAGAAAGATAGGAGAAAGAGAGAGAGAGAACAACAATGGTTCAGGAATATGAATGGTTGCTGGGCATGCTGTCTTTTTCATGTAATAGCAGCAATAATAGGAATACTAATGTTTCTGCCATAAAAGACTTTTGATGTAATCTGATTACAATTTAATCTGTTTTACTATTGGCTATTACAGGGTAGACCATCATTATTACAGCAATTTATATGGGGATATTTTAAATGCTGAATGTACTGTATACAGGATGTACACAGGATAATGGCCCACGTGAATAATGTATCTAACCCTGACACACTATGACCATTGCACATGCATTGCATCCACATAACACACACAAACACATTAGCGTACTTATTTGCTGTGTGTGTGTTTTCAGCGGCTGATGGCGACTACTGGCGCTTGCTTAACCCTGGAGAGTACAGAGTAACAGCCAGGGCTGAGGGCTACAGTCTCACCAGTAGGAAGTGTGAGGTGGGCTACGAGATGGGCGCCACCAGGTGCGACTTCACCATTGGCCGCACAAACCTATCACGCATCAAAGAAATCATGGAGAAATTCAACAAGCAGCCCATCAAATTGCCCGTCAGACAGCTCCAAGCTCGCAGGCCCAGAGAAAGGCGTCTGGGAACATAGGGACCACATGAGCGATCGGGAGGAAGAAAGAGAAACAAACATCTGCTCTGATCAGATTGGGTTTTGATCAGGACTGCCTGCGTTTGGACGTCTGTCAGATTCCTCCAGAGTGCTGTCAGTGGATTTGCTGCTTGGAGACAACAGAGTGGAAATATTGGTTGTTTTGTTTTACCCCGGCATAAGCTCTCTCTGAGGACTTGGTTGTCATCTCATTTTTTGCTTCAGCTTTTTTGATATCCACTGTCAAAGTTGAAGTATTTCATTCTGTCAAAGCATAAGTTCGTTTTCACTTTATCAGAAATATGACGACTTCTTCTGACATTCCTTTTGACATTAATTATGAATACTATAGAAATACTGAACAAAATCTTGTTTGAGCTTAAATATTTTAAAATAAAATAAAAATTGAAATGCAAGATGGCAGATCTCTCTCAAAGTCCATTTTTTGGTCACTGTGAGGAATGACCATGCTTGTCATCATGTCTATACTTATTAACTTATGTAACAGCACTATGTAAGCCATTACAAAAGCTTTATTACCTGCACTTATACAAGCGTCATCCTTGCAAGCAATCCTTAAAAATCCATGTTACTTATGGACTCAATGACCTTTTATGCGTCATTGTTTTTTTGTTTGTTTATACACATTACTTTGTGCAAATAATTTAATAAAAGAATATGTTTGAACAAAAAAACTTTTGCTGTTCCTTTACAATATAAGTGTTTTGATCCACAAAGTATTCACAGGAAATCAGACATTACAAGAGCAGTACAGCAGCACATACAGCAAGCACACCTTCCTCTGGAGTGTGTAGTCACTTTGACTGCTCTCTCCTTCATGTTGAACTAAATGTTTGGTTACCAAAGCTTTTTGGCAATATATCAGTGCTTTCTAGAAAGGTGGAAGACCACATAGAAAGGCCACATGGCAAAATAAAGACTCGCTGTGCATCCATAAAGTCATTCACACATAGTCAGACAATCAATCACATTCACATTCATATCTATGGGCAGTTTAGCACGTGGAGGAACTACATGAACATGGGGAGAACATGAAAGCACTGCACAGAAAGGGCTCATTCAATGGCTCTTTCTTGCTGTGAGACAACATGCTGTCTAATGAGCCACCGTGCTGCTGCCTTCATGGACTGATAAGTGTAAATAAAGTATTTACAGCATCAATTGATGTCCTAGAACTTTGAAGGTCAATAATGTCATTCATTTTCTACCTCTAATGTATTCATTACATTCATTAACTCAGATTTTAAAGCAATCACACTTAATTGAATGTCCCTAATAGAAATACTCCATTTAGTTTCTATGACTTAATCGCTGTAGTTAATTGTAGACATCAGTCTATTTGATTTCTCCAGTAGAGAGCTTGTATCTGGAGCGAGTTGGCGTGGCTCTAATTATCAGTACTCTGCTGGAGCTTTTACAGATCACTGGCTTGCTCTCCAAACCCCTAACAACAGCAGCCTTCCTCCTCTCTACCCAACCTGCAATTACAGCAAGGCCTCAACCTCTTATTTCCTCTTCTGCTCCCCTCCACAGGTTATTGAACAGATGCTCACACACCTGTCATAATTTCAGAGCACTGGAGAATATATAAGATATATCAGAGTAGGTACTTTATGTTACCAATTACTTTGCTTTCTGTAGCTAGCTTCTTACTGCGACCAGTGAAGTGTTTCGAATCGCTGTATCTGAAACGAAGAAGTAGTTGCTCAATTCTTTACAAGTTATTTTAAGTATAGTCGATACAATAGGCTGTTATATGTTAAATGATTCAATTATTAATTGCAGCCACAGCTGGTTGAACGTACGATTGTGAGAAGTGCATTCATCCATCACCTCATAATCTTCACTATGTCGGTGCTTGGTGAGATGTGGTCAGCAGACCTGGGTCAGATAGTTGTTGCATTTGCAGCAATTGGTTTAACCTGTTTGAAGTAGCATATGGGTCGGGTTTATTGAACTAGGTATTAAAATTACTTTAAATCACTTGCCTATGATTGTCCAAACATTATGTGACTCATTGCATTGTACAAACCCCTCTATTGCTGAAGTAGAGTAAAAAAAGGGAATAAAATGTATTTGCAAATACTATTTGACACAGGCCCGATCATTAGGCATTGGTGATGTTTGTTGTTGGTGGGAACCTGTACAGCAAAATGAGCTGCAGACTTTTCCCCGTATGGATTGCATACGGTCCCTGGGTGGAGATGGGTGTGGATGGTAGTGGGGTTGTGGCGGTGGGGACTGTATGGTGTTGCCCCTGTCAGCTGCAGCTGTGATATCATGCAGATGTGCAGGAAGACACAGGCGCCAGCTGACCTTGCCAGCAGTTCAAAGGCCAACGCTTCCTCAGAAGTCGGTCCAACCTTTGAAGTGTGAGTGTGTCTGCCTGGATATTACAGGAGTGAGTGGCCTTGGTGGCATTGGTAAACCAGCTCTCAACCTCTGTCTCCTCTCCTCTCCACTACCTCTCCTGAGCTGTGAAGGCAGATTAGACTCTTGGTGGGCTTAAGCTGACTTGATGGACATCAAAGACGACAACCAGATCAGTAAAAAGATGGAGGATCCTCAAGGGGAGTTTTCTCATTTCTGGATTGATTTACCAATTTCATATGCAATATTGCATTCAAAATATTCTGCAAAATATCCATTCCTCTTCTGTAGTGTAAATTATCTATAAATATTATGACCTCGCGTGAACCTGAGAGTGCTGCTCTGCAAAAAAACATCCATCTTAACAACACAGTTTTAAAGTTTTGTTTTCCCCAAATGTACAATATGCAACTTTTAACCCTTGAATGTCTTGAAATAAGCCGATTTCAGGCAAACAGGAGGATATAGACATGTGCCCACAGGGTCACAGACAGACACAGACCGATAATGTATTTATTGATAGCATTTTTTTCTTTTGAGACTTTTCTTGAAACAATTGACAATTTCTTCAAATAAGGCAGATCATTGAGATCACCACATTATTAAAAAGTCACTTGATTCAAGAAAATTGATACAAGTTGATCGCATTGGAAACAAGTGAAATTATATCAACCCGTTGGCAGAATTTTACATTTGTTTTAAGAAAAGTCACTACTACACTACTCACTAGTCACTAGTCACTACTACTACAATTAGTTGTAAAAATTGACATTTTTTGCATCGAATGTGAAAAGAATAAAGTCTGTAAGTATACCATGGATGATGTTTTGATTAAAACTTCAGCACAATAACTCAAGACTAATAATGACAACACATGAACCTCACAGCAGGAACTAACATCACCCTCTGATTACTTCAGTCAGCACAGCAGGACCAAGAAACCTGCAGTGGCGGCGAGTTCTGGTTTTGGTAAGTGTAGCAAAATATGATATTGATGCTACAATACATATAGGGTTTTAAAATAATATGTTGTTTGAAAAAAGTGACTATTACTTTATCTAGATATACGATTAGCATAAAAGTAGTATATAATAGTATAATGATAAATCAGTACTGTACATAAAATTACTTGTAAAGAAATGCCTGTGTGCATCTCACATTTTCCAGCACACACACAAACACACACAAATACACCACAAGCATACAAGACAACTTCAAGTGTGATACACCGCACAGTACTGAGAGTGTATAAGCACACACTGATGCTTTTTGTTCATTGATCTACTGTATACTTAGTAGAGAAGCAAGCTGGATTCTCACAGCGTCACTAACCCAGCTACATGTCATTCAGATGAGAGGGGGGTCATTATAATTTCACTCAGTCCCCAAAGGGTCTCTGAGGTTTTGGAGGTTGCATAAGACACACAAAGAAGCATTCATACATCAGAAACTGTGGTTTGTCTGAGGAAAAAGAACATTTGCTGGCTCTTTTGCACATTTTAATTTGATATTTTTGTGGTTTTCTGCACACAAAAAAAATCCAACAAACACACCTCTTTTGTTTTCTGTGACTGGCCATTTCATACCCACCATTCAAGTCTTTTTGATTCTGTCCGTCGATCTGTCATATAAGATGTGTTATTCTATCCTTAAATTATGGCTGCATCAGTGATGGGATAAATGTGTGATTTCACAATTCACACACTGGACTACCCACAGAAGAGAATAAGTATTGAACTGAGTGAACCGTGCTTTTTCTTCCAACTTGGAAATAGAGTATGAGTCCAGTCTCACACTGAATTTAATTAATTAAAAATGGTGTTGGCGCTCTGAAATCAGTTGATTTACTTCCTTGTCCCAAGCCTAAGGGTTTATAGAGGGAAAAAGAACATGCCTTTTAGACAGAAATGTGTTCACTTCTCTCTCTGAAGTGTGGTTGTTTCACACCCAGGGGCCCAGTTGGCCCAGTGGGTAGAAGCCAATTGCCTTAGTAGCATCAAAATGATGATTAAGCTTTGTCTTATGGCCAGTGCCACCTGCAGGTAATCTCTGGTTCCTGGGGTGTAAATCAGTGTTCGGAATCACAATTTACAGCCGGGGCCATCTCAGTCAGCCACTGATGTCATTTCATTACTACCTGCATTGTGGTGTGAACAGGAAAACGTTTTCCCCTGGCACAGATTTGTAGGTGGAAGGCATTTCGAATTGCCATGGATACAAAAGCCAAAACCCCTATCGCTCCCATCCCACCGCCTCTCTCTTTTTCTCTTTCTTCCACACATTGATTTGTGCCTTGTATATAAATATAAAAGGGATAAAGGACATTTATTATGGTGCTCCTGTTGCTCCACCATGGATGTGCTACAGACATTAACTTCTTTTGCATTTCTTTAATCAATGAATCATGAAAGGTGAAGGCCTGACTCCAGTCTCGCCTGGAGAATTTACATTTGTATAGTCAGGACAGTACTGGACCACTAATCATCATCATCATCATCCCAATCATCATCCTCACTGCCATCATCATCATTGTAACTATTACAATCATAAAAATCTCAGCAGGATCAACGTCATCATCGTCTCCATCATCATCACAAGCATATCTTTATTGTCCCTGTTTATCATCGTGAGGAACTTCATCATAATAGTCATCATCTTTAGCAGCAACATTATCAAGCCAACCAGGTTGAATAAATTAGGAGGTACATAAATAAGTTTAACAAAACTCTTGAGGCAATCAAGTCAACCACCATAGTAAAATGAGGTATAGTACAATCAACCCACTCAACAACAGTTAAAACGTATTACTTGCATTTGAAGCAGCACATTCTGTAACACTCTAACAAATACAGTATTGCCACAAAATTACATGGATATCAAAAGACACAAAAATACTTCTTCACACATTTTCAATAATCTAAATCTTTCTGCATACATAGTTTCATATTTAGCTTGTTTTTCACCAACTATTGACATACTAGTAACCGTATTCATCATTTATGAGAAAAATAGCTATTCTACGTCAGTGCAAAACATCAGCAAGAAATTACCATGGAAAGCAGAGTGAAGCAGAACGGGGATACAGAATAGCAGAGAGGGATTCCGGTTAATGCCAATGAATGGAAATTGATAAGGCAATGACAGATTCTATCTATAAACTAATCTCTCGGTCCATTTTCTCTAAGGATTTCTATCCATATCCCATGCTGAATGGAAATGTACTGCTATATTACATAATTTAAGGCATCATTTGTCTTGATATGTCATACAGTACTGTGTAATCATATAACCAGGACAACCACATCTTTGCTGTCATAATAATTAATCACAAATCTTCAGAATCATGGACACAGAATGATACCCCATATGTATTAATCATCAAGTTACATGAAGTTACATGAAGTAGTCAGCATTTCATCTTAAAATGTTGAAGCATTTCTAGCGCCAACTCCCAGTATGTTTTCAGAAAATGATTTGCAGCTACAGATATTTGGCCTACTGGGCATTCATTTAATGTCAGTTATTTTGGCACTGTGTGTCTTGTAGTCACTGTCACTGTCGGCACTTTGATGTCTTGTCAATCTGTAGGTATTTTACATCCCGATTCTATTGCATTCCCATCAACATCCCAATTGAATTGTATAAACTGAAAACCATGTGTATTAAAATCTTTCAATTTATCAATATACTCAACAAAGGCTGTGACACCTCTATTCATGTCAACTCCATAACAAGTGGAGCCCAATCAAAAAGCCCTCTGATACAGAGTTGCCTTTCTTCTGACATAGAAAACAATATAGATATAATAGAAACAGCATGTAGGAGTAGGATTACATTTAGGATTACACAATAGCAGTTTGGGGTTTAGATCTGTCTGCAAGGAATGCCTGGAAATTGCTGCACTGTACAAGCAATGGAGCTAAATCGTATGTACAGTATGTGTATCTATTCAATATGAGAGTTAAGGGGCAGCAATGGAAGTTATCCATCTAAATAAAAGATGATGAGATGATTACTGGCTGGCAAGTTTCTTCCTTTATAAAATTGCAAATACATTAGTGGTGTTTTGATTTGCTTGGGTAAATTTGACTGTGAAGGATGACACAGGAATGAAGGCCCTTTGTGCAGATTGGAATTTTAGTTATACCAACATTTCTCAGAGGCAGAAATAATCTCATTGGTTGAGTTAAACCTCAGTGGACGGAGCCAAAGAAGCACTGTTTTTCTGGCTAAGTAAGGTTAGACTGAAGCCCAGAAAAAAAAAGTCAAAGGGTAAGAGAGGAGGTAGCTAATATTAGGAAGGTTAGCTAGTTAGCCTAGTTAACCTTCCAAGTTCAAACTAGCCATACTAGCCTATAGCTATCTAGATAAGCTAGTAAGCCGGCCTGCTGACCTTCCGAGATCATCAATGCCATGGTCATGAATCAATATAAAAATGAAGGTGTCATTCCTTCTTCATTCCTTCTTTTCCATTCAAAGCTAATTAGCTAACTTGCACTCTAAAACTGGTTATTTGGCTCCTCTCACTGAGGTTTCACTCAACCAGTGACATTATTTCTGCCTCTAGAGCAGCTCTACCGCCAACAAATGTGTGTCCATCTAAACTTCCAAGTCAGTGCCTTATGAGGACTACTTCCATTGTTATTAAATATTACATGGTTCCATTAATTCACACGTGATCACCCTGTATAGCAAAGGACAGATGGAGAATAAGGACATGAAATACTGCTTATGTTCACTGGCCGAAAAAGTGAGAGGCATTATCGATGGGTTAAGTCCTCTCTCCGAGTGCAAGCCAAGGCAAGTACTGTCAATCACGCTCCACTTGACCAAACAACCTGAGGGGCACACGTCAGTCATAACAGCATGGCAGCTTGTTTGAAGGCCCATTTTCTCATTGAAACTCCGCTTGGCCAAGTTAGCAAGACCTTTAACTGGACTCCAAAAGCGCACACACACACACACACACACACACACACCCCCACACACACATACACATACACACAAGAGCACTGTGTTTCATTCATACATGAAAAAACAAATGCATTAAAGTTTCCATGCTCTCTAATACTACAAGGCGATGTAAAGTGTGTTTGTAACTGACCTAGGAATTTGTTTAACTGGGAGTGTGTTTTATCACATGAAGTTTGAAATACCTGAGCCAAAGTCTACAGTAACATGCTTCAAAACTGTCAACTATTATGTTTCCATCTGTAATACAATTAGGGGACTGATCTCATTTTGTATCGAGTTCAGTTTAAGCTACTTTTCAGTGCTACATTTGAACATATCACACTACTACTTGTCATTTGTGAACACAGTGCACATAGTGAAACTGTTCCCCAACCATTTTTTAAATGTGATAAGAATACATACTATGGTAATACCAAAATGAACAGAAATACAGCAAAATAAATAGATCTATTAGGATGAAAGCTACTCTACTCCGGGGATCAATAAAGTATCTATCTATCTATCTATCTATCTATCTATCTATCTATCTATCTATCTATCTATCTACCTACCTATCTATCTATCTATCTATCTATCTATCTATCTATCTATCTATCTATCTATAATAAAGTCATGAGCTGGCCATGAGCACATCTATCCAGGTGGATGTGAAATCTGTCAGGATGACACAACAAGTTCACTGCACTGATCTGTTGTTGTGGGCAATCAGTATGCAAGCACAGCAGTATTCCTATGTGGGGAAAAAAGCTGTGCTAAGATTTGCCCTTGCTGTCCAAAGTGTCTCTTTGTTGGCATGTCTGATCGAGTTCAAGCAGACTTGGACGGGAAGAATCCAAATTTATCCTCTTCTTCATCGATTATAAATCAGCCTTATGTTTTCCTGACAGTTGCCAGGTCAACCCTCAAACCGTATCCCATCACTCTCTGTCACTCTGCAGTCTGTATGCTGTTGCCTTGGTTCTGATGCCCGCGCCCAGAGGCGTTTAAGGAGCTACGCTTCAGTAGCCGGTTGATGATGTCAGTACACGTCTTCCTGTACTGGTGTCGGAGCAGAGAGTACACAAAGGGGTCACAGGCTGCCTTGCTGTAAGCCAAGCACTTGGAGACAATTCCCCAGTGAGGGTTGATAGGCATTGCTGGAAATAACTCCACGATTCTGCAGGCAAGCATAGAGAGAGACAGAGAGAGAGAGAGAGAGAGAGAGAGAGAGAGAGAGAGAGAGAGAGAGAGAGAGAGAGAGAGAGAGAGACAGAGAGACAGAGAGAGAGAGAGACAGAGAGACAGAGCAAGAGAGAGAAGAGAAGCAAATAAACATGCTGTAAAAGACAAGCATGCCCCAAGCTTATTATGTGAATATAGAATTACAAGACGCTGTTGGCCATAACATCAAATTTATTATATTGTATGGACTTTCCAAGGGTAGAAGTAATAAATGACATTTACTCTCTCTACTGTAATTGAGAAACTTTATTGTGTACTGTGTTTGAGACAAGACATTTTACATTGCCTCCATTACAGAGTACAGATCTCGTATGCTCTCCATAAGCATTGCATCAGAATCTGGTCACTGTTAATCGTGTTGAATTAACCCTGTTGATTCATCCTTTACTTTCTTGATGCATTTATTTTGTTCATTTTTATTTTTCTAAAAGAACAGAGAATAAACTCTGTTCTCTTGTCTTTTTTGCATTGCATGGGAAAGATCATATGTAACAGTAGCTGTTTTTGTAAAGTAAGTCAATGCCTTTATTCTGAGATCACTTTTAGAGTAGATTTTCACAACAGTAATTTTACTTCTACTTCAGTAAAATTTCAGTAACCTACCAGTACTTCTACTTGAATAGGAGGTTTAGTACTTTTTCAACAGCTAGGACTTTCTATACTACACTACATGTCACTCTCCAAGAACACATTCAACAGGGCATCAGCAAAACAAAGGATTTTAATAATGGAAATAAAGAATAAAGTAATAAATAAAGGTGATAATATTATTTCCCCCACTGGAAAAAGAAAGAACATGTTCTTTCTTCAGTCAGTAGCCCACTAGATAGAATGGCAGCTGTCAAAGTGTAATTATGCACAGTTTCCTCCTCTTTGTCTCTTATATTTTATTGACTTATTAAGCTGTTTTTCATCTGCACTTAGACTCCCATTTCTCATTTGCAGCCAGCAGACTACTGTCAGAAAAGAGAAAGTCACTGGGAAAATAGAACAGACTTATCTAAGGAGTGTCTAGAAATGAGCCAATTAACTTGGATTATCATTTAATACAGTATCAGGACTAAGCAGAACTCCTTGAATTGAAGACAAGGGGACAGTGAGGTCTGCTTGTGCTCACAATCTGCCAACAGTGTGAGACAAATGATTCTCCACTTGTTGTATATTAATATACTACTACTACTACTACTACTACTACTACTACTAATAATAATAATCATCATCATCATCATCATCATCATCATCATCATCATCATAGAAATTAGAATCTATATAGCCCTATTAATACTTGTAATGGTAAAAGTGCTACCATTTCTTATGGGATGCCATAAAACCTGTAAAATACACTGATCCTTTACTCTTGCACTCTGTATGATTACAGTAACTGCAATCAAGCTGTGTCAGCACATAAACACTGGCCTTATGTGGGCCAGTAGCCATCACCAGCAAATGCCCACACACACTCCACAGCACTGGAGTGAACAAGAGGTTAAGCAATCTGCTTCACCATACAGTGGTGCTTTTACTATACACAATTATGCATGACCCTGAAAACAAATGGCCATTAGAAAGGCCAGGCAATGGAGGGCTTTTAGTGTAATATATTCAGTCAGTAATTGGTAAACTGTCATTTACAGTATGAGAAAACTGGTTAATGTATAGTACCGCTATGGAGTCATTCATTAAATCCTTACTGACAATGTGCCAATAATGACAAATTTTCAGTGCTCTTTGTCTGAGTGGATAGGGATGAAACTACATGTCCACGGAACACAAATTGAGTCTCCAGTGCTGTTTTTCATACAATCTGATTATTCTCACGTGTACAGTATTATATTACTAATGTGTCTCACTAGGCATCATTTGATGTCATCTCCAGGTCCAGTGATTGATGTGAGCGTAGGGATTCTACCTGACCTACTCTGGTGCATCCAATGAACTGGAGGGGAAAAGTGCTAATGCAGCAGCAACACAAGAGTAGAGGCTTATTACTTATCACAAGGTCAGCCAATCTCATCTTCCAACTCTGAACTGTGTGGAGCAAGCGGAGCGGAGGCAGAGGGGTGGGGGTCGACAGCGAAGGAGGTTTGGGGATACCAGCAACAAAGGGCTGCGTATGCCGCAGTGTGCCAATGTGGCCTCACTCTGCCCTGGGTCTCTCCTCCACTCACCTTGTGATCACATAGGGAGCGAAGCAGAGCATGAAGGTGCCAATGAAGGTGCTGATCTTCCTCGTCGCCCTCTGGCGTCTCCTCTTCTGCTCCTCCAGGCAGCGCTGGCGGACACTGACAAGGCAAGGCACAACATACAAGCAAAGACACTCAGACTCCCCTCACTCAGGAGACAGCCTTGGATGTGTGTGTGTGTGTGTGTGTGTGTGTGCGTGTGTGTGTGTGTGTGTGTGTGTGTGTGTGTGTGTGTGTGTGTGTGTGGGTGTGTGTGTGTGTGTAGTCATGTGGTAATGCACTTCTTCAAATAATATATTGTAAAAATGGATGGTCAACAGATTTTGCAAGCATATAGTACTAAAGGAATGGGTTATAATATACCAGCACAGAGAATACATATTAGGCAGAGCAGGGCCAATGCTTGCTTCATATCCCATTTGAACAGCATCCAATACATTAAATGCACTGGGCTGTGAGATGCATGTATATGTTTTGTACAGTGGATTAATTATCTGAGGAACAACGGGTTCTTATGTGAATCAGACTAAAATAAAATGAATATAAAATGAAAATTAATAGATAGATTTTTTTTTTTTTGTTCAAGTCAAAAGAAAGTCATGAATGCCAGACAACTGCTGTGAGGAATTTGAGAAGCATAACAAATAAAGAAAAATCAATTCCATCAGATGCATTAGGAAAACCAAGAACTCACCTTGGGTGTATATCCACCAGCAGCACTAAAGTTTGCATTGTAATAACGTCGATCCTTTTACAGTGGAACCTCGCCACTTTGAGCACTTTGAGGTATGTGACACACAGCACTATAAAAGACAGGAGGAACGTGAAGGAGTGGAAAAACACAGTAAAGATAACAAACTGGGTCCGACTGCTCGCCCGCGGGTTGGACAGGGTACAGGAGGCGTAAAGTCGGTGATATCCCACCCAGGACAGGCAGGTGGCCACCGTGGAGAAGGACATGGAGTGCGCCCACGTGTATCCCAGCACGAAAGCCGCATCTTTGTGGCGCATTTTGGAGTGGTACCTCAGAGGAAAGACAACGGCGATCCACCTGTCGATGCTTAGAGCTGCCATGCTCAGCATCGAGTTAGTGGACAGAAACGTCTCGAGAAAGCCCACTATCTGGCAGAAGCCGTCTCCTCCGGGCTGACCCTTACTGACGAGTCCCACCAAAGTCAGCGGCATGTTGGACACGGTCAGCAACAAGTTGCAGAAGGTGAGGTTGAGGGTGAACAGACCCGGGACTTGCTTGCGGATCTCCGGGTTGTACAGAAAGCAGATCAGCACCAGCACGTTGGACAGCAACGACACTGCAATGATCACTACCACCAGCACAGAGAGAATTACCTCCGCAGTGTCCATCATGTGGCCCCCAAAACTAATTTTCCGACTTTTTGGTGTGCATATCCAGTCTTCATTTGTAGTTGCACAATGGCATTATGTTAGCTGTCACCCATAACCGTGTCCATGCATCCCCAGCTCTGTCCAGTGGTGGAGATCCCCTTCTCTCCACTACATTGTCCTGAGACTTTCTGTACGAGCCAGCAGAAACGACGTCAGGTTAGGAGGATGCCGACATGGTAAGAAGTATGTGGATGCGATCTCCCATCTATAAAGTGCAGGGAACCTCTCTGACAAAGCTGCTCTATTCTGGCACTGCGTCTTGCAGTGGGGTTGTCGTCCAGTGATGCGCTCTCAAAGCATCACCCCTCCGCACTCACTACAGTGTGTGGTCTATCCTTTGTCTCCTCTGACAAACAGAATATTAGAGGGTTTAGAGGGTATTCCTTAAAGGATTTGTACAAAAAAAAAAAAAAAATGTAGGCAAATGGGTATTGAGAGTTCTGCAGAACTGTGCCAACTTGAGAGAAAATGGTTCATAATTCACTATGAAACAAATGTAAAACAAAATTGTACATATTATTTTGTTATCATTAAAGCCATACACCCAATGCATGCTGGGATAGGCTCCTGTCCCTCATTACCACGAAAGGGAATTAGCAGGTATTGAAAATGAATGACTCAATCAATAAATGTCATGAATATGCCCAATAATGATGTCTATCAATGTCTACAGGGAGTGTGTGATGTGATGATCAATGAGTTCAATTGCACTGAATGCAAGAATCATGATTCTCCTCTCATTTGCAATCTAACCTTAAACCTGTGCATTCCAGCAGCAGTTTTTTGTACCATGCTTGACTTGAATATTTCAGTTAAGTCTACTTCATCAGAGTGATGAGGTGCAACATCTTGGGTTCCCCTGGAAGGCAGTTGACGCCTCCATGCTCTCTCCCTCTGTCTGGACGTAAGTGAGGAGGATTTTCTGTCTTTTTCTGATGCATGGGACTGATCTGAGTCTGCTGCTGCACGTGAGCTACTGACGACGGGGAGGGGATGGAGTAGGGTGAGGTGGTGCTTGTGGTGGCAATATAGGGAGAGGGAGGGGAGTATGTGTGGGTGGAAAGAGTTGGTACTGGCAACACACATGCACAGGGCTGTAGTATCCAGCTGTGACACTGTATGGAAAAGAAATGAAGGTGTGATTCTATGTCGGCTACCACATTCTCTTGATTCTCTTGTTGTTTGTTCTTTGTGGGATTGATGACCAAAGGTGAACGGGGACGGGGGAAGCAAAGTGACATTTGCTTGGAAAGTGAGTCTCTTTGAAATGCCATAATGTAATGGTGACTGTGAAGTATGAGTGGGGGAGTGGGGCCGACGGATGCTCTCCATACCAATGCAATGGGAGGCTGCTGCAGGGCAAGGACAGACAGCTCTGCCAGCTGCTGGGTATTATTTCCAAGCCAAAAGGCAGCTCTACCCTGGGCTTGAGTAAAGCTTTGTCAGGGTTGGTCCATGATGGATGCATTTCCACATTATAGTGTTTCACATGAGAGGGCAATCACCCTTCGGAGTAAGGCGTACACAGGAGCTGTCATGCAAGTATTCCTGCTGCTCTCCACATACTGTCAGTTCAGAAAGACCTTATCAGCACAGAACCACCACTTGATCTTCATTCAAGTCCTAAAATGTCAGTGAAACACTAAGTGCACCTTGTTGTAAGCGTCACATTAATTATTCTCTTCATGTTAAATACTGTCTCAACAGACAAAAATGTCATACTGTTATTCTAAAAATACAATTTTGAGTGGGTGAGCGGATGGTGGTACATGATGGGTGCAATGGGTGTGGGGAATGTATTCGGGGTGGATTTTGTTGTTCTAGCCAATAAATATACTTAAAATATTCTGCTAGTCACAGGCATAACCATATCCTAACATGTCCTCTTTCATTGCACCTGAAAGATCCTTTAGATAGATCCTGCAGAATAGTTCCTTTGTCTTTATGCCTCTTGTGACTACTAGTTATATTTTGTGGACAGAGATTAATCACTAAATAGAAACTGTATGGAAAAATATATGTATGTGTAGCAGCATTTTTTTTACAAGCTACATTGTTGAACTTTTACTTTAAAAGGTCTGAGAGTTACATTACAATCTAATGATACCCCATATCATTGTGATTATTGTCTATCTTCATGGCTGTGTGAATTATATATATACGGGATGGCGTTTTGGTAATCTAAAATCAGGATGGTTTGAGGAATCCTCTATGTTTACTGTTGTTGAGACAAGATCTTAAGATCTCCACTTTGATGATAATACCTCTTGTCAGAAGATTTAACAAGTGCAGGACTTCACTGTGAGAGATGGTAGCATGAGAGAGAGCCTGCAGCACCCCTCCTTTTTGCTGTGACAGTGTGGGTTAGAATTCGCTGCCACTTCCAATTCCACACTTGACTTCCCTCGGACTGGCAGGTCAGAGAGACATTTTAAACATAGATGTATGCTGTAGCTTCCCAGTTTGCCTTGCTCATCTCTTTAAATATAGAGTTGTGTTTTCAACATATCTAAAACAGTGACTCACAGATTTCACCATGGGGGGAACTTACTGTAGAAAAACGTGTGGGAACGAAACTATCTAAAACTATGCTGTAAATGTGAGAGAGAATTGGAATACTTGGTTAAACTCATGCTGGTATACTACCTATTGTGTAATTCAAAAGCATGCACAGATTGATAACATGGCGGTCTTATCGCGGTGGCCAGTACAGGACTCAAGACTAGAGGTTGACTCGCCCACCTCTACCTGTTTTGGGAAAAACCAGGTGAGCAACACGAACACCCAATAGAAGCTGATGTTTGTGTGTCTGCAGCAGCTAACTTTACTGTGTGTCAATGACATTTGGCAACATTAACTAGCTAGTTAACACAGAACACTACAAACTGTATGGGCAATTTTACATTTCAAATTTGTACCTTTAACCTAAACATCTGCAAGCACCTACAACCCATTTGGAATTTATTTTCAGAATTTGAAAAAATGGCTGAAATCAGTTCATTGTTTTTCAAATGCTCTACCTTGTCTGCAGTCATGTATTGTGTTGGCAGAAACAGGCTTGTGGGTTAAAGACTGGGAAGGGACTCACAGAATTACCCCTGGTGCACTTTGGACAGAAAGCTGATTTTTCAGGGGTTGTGACACAGTGACAGAAGAACCATAAATACATTATTAACAATACCAGCTCGTTCCCAGTCATTAACCATTAACCATAGTCATTAACCTGTTATGCAGATTTCATTTTGCTATTAATGGCTTCCTGAATGAAGCGTTTCAAATTTTGGAGCTGCTACTTCAGCTGCCAGCTTGAGTTGACTGGCATGGTGATGAAAGAACTGACCATATCCTGTCCCTCGCCCCCTCTCGGGAAGCCTCCTGGCACTCTAATTGTTCAACTCACATTTAGTTTAATTTGTAATTACATAACCATTAATGACAGCCAGAATCAATTCTCATAAGAGCTCTTGTGATGAACTTGAACAGAGCTGTCGAAACACCTTACACCTCCAGCTACCTGTTCTCATCAGACGGGCTGACAGGTCTAGTAGATGGTGCAGTAAATGAGAGCTCATGCTACTGTTTTTATCAGGCCTGCTGATAGAGACAAATCAAAGATGAAAGGCTAGATATAAATGACTTTTTGTCAGTGATTACAGCACTTTGTTGTTTGCGTTGTCTGTTTCCCAAGAATATACGTGGAATTGTGGAATTGAGACACACAAGTCAAGTCAAGTCAAAATTTATTGTAACACTAGGGGAAATTAGGTTGCAGCCAGGTATTAAAAACACTTACAATCCATCATAAATACAACATAAAAGGCAACATACCAGACAGAACACAGAGACACAATACAATACAGTACAGTGCAAGATAACTTCATGTGGAGACAAAAGACGATCCAATAGCTGAGAGCAGAAAGTGCCTAGTGCCATCATT
>CABFOQ010036318.1:0-29229 GCA_900660455.1 Gephyroberyx darwinii
GACCTGAAGCCCAGCATGACATTGTTGCATAGCCTTTCTTTTTGTCAGCACATCCTTTTTTAAGAACGAGTTACGGTTTCAATTACAACTTTACTTAACTTTAGGCAAGTCAAACATTTTGGTTAAGGTTAGGGTAAAGTTTTGGTCATGGTTAAATAAGAAAAACTTTCCCTGAAACTGAACTCACATCAGAAAACGTTCAGGTGTCAGTTGGGACTTGAAGCCAGGTTGTTGGAGTTGTGAGTGTATACACCCATATGCCACCTCAACCTCCACGCCCTTCCCACCACACTTTTCACTCACATGACCTCCTAATATGACAGCAGGCTGAAAGTTATTGTTTCTGTCTTGACTGTACAATGGATTTTATTTGTATTTAACCCCCCCAGGTCAAGGCAGGTCAATTAAGGACAAAAATTGTTCAGTGTGGACCTGGCCAAAGGCAAAAGGCCAATAATAGATACTCAACAGAGAGCTGTGACAGTAACAGACAGTTAAACATGAAAGTCACTAACAGATGAAGACCACATGGAACAACAACAGGCAGATTAAAGAAGTGGAGAAAGAAGTGAACAGTGCAGCGACAGAAAGAGTCAGTCAGCATTTTGACGGAAAAATATTTTTGTCACATCTGTGTGATCCGTGGCTGTAGAGTTAGGATTGCTGTACTGTAGCCAGAGGCTGGGCTGAGACAAACTTAACCAGCTAAACCGTTCTGTGTCAATACACAACACACACACACACACACACACTCGGTGTGTATCCTAATCTCAGTCTTTGAATCAGTTTACAGAATGATCTTCCTCCAGTCTTACCATGATAGATGTCTCTCATTCAGTAATGCCTAGAGCTATGCTGTGCTATCATTACGATCTCAGATAGGATTCGCTTTATTCCCCAGATAGATGTTCCTGTATTTTCTCTGAGAGACACCCATTTCGGTAGATTATCATTGTTCTCTTCCTGCCACGTTTCCCACATGACATTAAGTGGAAGAAAAATGAACCGCCTGCCCTCCTCCTTGTCCCTCACATCCAGCTTCTCAGCTGCCACTTATGTGCTGTTTTTGGAAATGGAAAAGAAAACCAATTAATTTCAAGGCAGGAAATACAGGCACTCACCATTCTTGATCTATGTCCAATGATTGAATGAGTCTTCTCCTCGGCAGAGTTGACCTCAAGACACTCTGCTCTGCTCCTTCATAGTCAAACTCACCCCCGTGCTCACACTCTTTAAATGGCTCCTCAATTGTAAGCAAAAGTTAGCTAGGAATAAAGATACTCAGTGCCTGTCTTCACGAGATAAAGGCTAAATGAATTGCATTCCCCACACTAGAAATAAATGTACAGAAATGTATAAAACAGTGTGTGCCTTGGTGGCAATTAGTTCTCAGTATAGAATATTAAGCCTTTTTTCTCTCTTGAAGGGTGACAAAACCGTCTTTTTGGGATGCTTCACATTTATTCTCTCTTAATGCCCTTTATGGGTATTATATAACTGAACTATGGACAAATCTAAGTTGAATTTAAAGAAAAAGCACTGTGAGCTGCTGCTGTCAGTGAATCACAATGTCCAGAGGGAATGCCTAGATTTCAAATCCCATTGTAAACATTGTTAAACCCACACAGGTTCGTTAAAATAGGAGTGTTATGGTACAGACTGCCTTCAGGGGTTGATGGCGTGGGATGGAGCTCAGCTCTTTGTAGCAGTGGGAGCTGTGGTGCGTAGACTGTGGAGGGCTGCCTGCCCTGCAACAGGCAGCCATGTCTGTGCCTCAGAAATGGAGTCATGTCATGCAAGCCTCTCTTCTTCTCTGTCTCTGCCAAACCCCCCCCCTCTCTCTCTCTCTTTCTGTTTCTCTCTTTTTTTTCTTTCTACACTGTCCTGCTATTAATAGAGAATTCAGTCTCTAGAGGATGCAAGCTGGGGAGCAAGGGGTAGAAAGCGCAACAGCACGTAAGGGTGGAAGCGAGGTGGATGGAGAGACAAGAGCAAAGGGAGAAATAAGGGAGCGGGTTGATGAAGCAAGGATACGAAAAAAAGAAGCTGAAGAGATGAATGAATAGCGAGTCACAGAAAAGACAGAGAGGTGAAAAAATGCATTTCTGAGAGGAGGAAAGAAAGAGTTGCAGATCAGGTGAAGTTAGACTGGAAGAAGAAAGACAGGAGCATGAAGGCAGCAGAGGTACATCCAAAGAGACTAGAGCCCTCAATGTCATCCTGAGACTTCAATCATTCAGTCAAAATACACAACGTTGTTATTAAGATAGATCTGGAAGTTTTTTCATCGTTGTTTGTGATTCTGAAGCCATCAGTTCTGGAGGTCCATTTTAGATGTAAGCTCATCAGCAGGCTTCTTCCTACACATCCTCCATTGCTCAATTTCATGGCATTCGAACACATGGGTCTGCAGGTAATTGAAAATATCCTGTTGTTTGACAAGCTGTAAAACCATTCACAGTCATTACCCCGCCAGTGAAAAGCATGTTTTCCTAATGAAGTTGCTGATAATAAAGTCACCTGGCTGGAGGCTCAGATCGCTACGTGGTGCAGAGCAACGCGGGCAGGCCACATGTGAACGCAGCGATTGTAGTCTGACCTTAGAGACCTCGCTTCCCTCCGGAGCCGCAGTACCCACTGAGCCATAATTACAACCACACACAGCCCTCTCA
Source organism: Gephyroberyx darwinii (assembly GCA_900660455.1). NCBI lineage: Eukaryota > Metazoa > Chordata > Actinopteri > Trachichthyiformes > Trachichthyidae > Gephyroberyx > Gephyroberyx darwinii. The sequence goes on from CABFOQ010036318.1 coordinate 2,673, forward strand.
CACAGCCATATCTGATTCTAGATTAAACCACTTTGACACACTTAATTGAAATGAGTATTTTCCGTGAAACTGAGCCTGGCTGAGGCTGACTCACAGGAAGTTGTGTCAACACTATAAAATCACACTGGAGGTGTGGATTGAAGACCCGATAGGACGCTTACACTAGCTGTAGCTTAACCAGTTACCTGTTAACTGCAGGATCATTGCAGGATAACCTACAGAGCAACAGAGATAGTCTGTGGGCATCCGACAGAGGGAGGGATGTGGCAGAGCTTGTTGTCTCATTTTCTCCGTTGCTCTTTTAGACAACACTGTTTGGTGCCTCTGTGGCCAGTTAGCAACGCTGTGGTTCTCCTGGGAATGGGTCACTAGAGGGACGGTGCTGAGCTTGCCCCACCTCTCTAAGCCTTTATGTACCTTATTAAGCCTTTACTCTCACACCTGTTCCTCACGCAAACCTGTCGATGGATGACTTCCTCCATCTTCCACCCTTTATCCGCAGAGATGGGGCTCAGCTGTGTCACAGTAGGATCAGTGGAAGATGGCCTGGCGCTGAATAAAACAGGATAGAGAATGTCAGCATGTGACAAGCTACAAATTGGTTCGCTGCCCGGCTCTTTGCTCTGCTACAGGTGACATGTTAGAAACATGCTATGCACCTTGGGGTTATTGTGAGCTGTTGTGCACCCTGGCATTTGATTTCTCCTGATAACTCATGTAGGGCGGTTGATTTTTTTTTTTTGTATTTGCTTTAAAATCGTGGCAGCAGACGAGATAATATATTCCTACTGTACAAAGTGATTTTCTCCCGTGCTGTTCTGTTTTAACTCCTCATCTTTTAAATGACCTTGAAGGTCTCCGGCACCTTGGATCCACGTGGAAAGCCCCTCTGCAGTGAGACATGGGCTTGTTTTATATGCTGTGCGGAACAGTGAGCTGTAATTTGCAGGTTGAATAATTTAAAAAGAGGTTTAAAGAAGCTGCACTACTGTAGAGACAATTTCTCTCTGTAAATAAGGAACCCCATGCACCCCCTGTCACATTGTAAATCTTAAACCACTGTAGCACCTGGGGAGCCCAGTTAGGAAGTTTTCTCAGCCGATATAGCAAAACTAATAAAACTTTATGGATTTGCTTTTTTACCCACTTAACTAGGTGTTTTAAAAATGTAATCTCAGTCACATATAAAGAGATTTTTACATTATTAGAATAAATCATTTTTGACCCATATGTCAAATGGAAACTTTCGATTCCAGGGTCACTATTTGTCACAGGGTATAGGGCTGTCTTCCCTCAGTACAATGTTCCTTCTTTCTCTTTCTAATCCTGTGCTCTATATTCCCTTAGCAAGGTCCTTCAGCCCCATGTTCATGGTTTATTACATAAAAAATAAAAATCATTATGAATTTTATACCAGAATAAAAATAAAAATACCAGATAGAGGGCGTAGCCTACATAACACACCTTGTAAATAAAAGAAAAGGAATTGCAGCATCATCAGCAGAACATCTCCTCCTACCCATCAAGTCAGAAGCTGCATTAGAGGATGGGTTTACAGTGCAGCTTTGGGTGTAAATTTTGCAAATCCGTCTTCTCTGTACTGTATTAAAAACTAATAAAACACTGAAATAGGATGGTCCGCCCCATCTCATTAAAAGAAAAAATGTCACAGTGGGTGCTGATCCAAAGATTGATGGAGCATAGCGCTGAGGGACGCCAGAGCTAAGGGAGCAAGATGATCCCCATTGAAGCTAGACTTTCAATGGCTGAAATGAGTACAACAAAACAAAATAATGAACAAAACAAACAAAATAGTCGCTGCACTGGCTGACACACACACACACACACACACACACAGGCCCACAGTAATTAATCTCCTTTTGGGTTACAAATGGTTGGCCTGCTCCTGCATTAACCTCCGTCAGGGTTGACACTGCGCTAATCTCCTCTCCTCTTTGACATTCACGCTACTGCTGATGAATATAGGACACTCCGCTTGGAGTCAGGCGGAGATGGAAGAGGAGGACCCGTCCTCGGGCCCTCACTCCTCTGCTCCTCCACACCTGTACCATTCCATCCCTCCCTCTCCTCACTGGCGAAATAATTGAAGCCAACCCCCGATAGATAATATTATCTTAATACGATTGGGTGAACAGAGAGGGGAGAGGGGAGAGGGGAGGTTGGCAGACCCCAGCATATTGACCTAAATTCTTTGTAGCAGGGGATTAAACACACTCCCCTAACTTTTAGCTTGTGAAATACACAAGACCAAGGAGTACTTGCAGACACTCCTTGATAGATATTGTATTACTGATCAGGATCCACTGACATCCGCTCGTTGAAAACCCTGCCCAGCAAAGCAGTTACTTGGTTGGATGAGGGCTGGGTTTTATTTTATCTATTGCGCTCCCATTGCACCATTCTGGGCTAGCACTGCTCTGCATCCCAATGTCTCCCCATAAAAAGTAAAACTCTGTTGTGCCAAAACAAGTCTCCCCAGAGAGAGGATTTTAAGGGATGGACACATGATACAAATGGCTGCACCTAAGGCATACCTCATAGCTAATTGGTCACAACAGATTTGCTTTGTTTGGTTTTTATTTTCCTCAGCTTAACTTTTTTTTTTTTTTTTTACAGGGAGGGATTGTAATAATTGCGATTAATACGGCATGAAGCATCTCGCCTGAACCCAAGACAACGTTCAGCAGATGTTAGGGTACCTGTGGAACGGAGGGGAGCTGGATGGAGAACTGAAAGATTTGGTTTGCGTAGGGGGCTTCTTTTTACGCCTGCTCTTAGGAAAGATCTATCCATTCTCAGGCCCCCGTGGGACATTCAACACGGCGAAAGTGCTTCAGGACTCACTTACGCGAAATCCATTCTCCTTTACAGAATGGTATAGCCGGTGAATGTCAATAGAGCAGTGTGTGTGTGGATAGGCGGAGGAAAAGGAGAAAGAGCAAGCCACCGCACAGAATTATGGAAGGAGAGAAAGATAGAAAGGGGTAATGGGGGGGGCAATGTCATCTGTGAGAGAAAGCCCTTTCATCTCCCACTGACGTCTTCAAAGACAATGAGCCTCACCGACTGCACTCTGTGTTGACATTAACACACTGAACACACACGCACACACACACAGACACTCACACGCGCAAAGTCAAACATCTAAAAGCAATCACACGTACATAAGAACGTGTGCACACGTGCGCACACACACCGTAGACAAAGATTCATCTCCCCCCCGGTCAGTCGCTAGCTTCCTAGCAACATGCCCTCCGTGTAGCTGAATGTCACGGAGGACACTATTAATAACCTGAAAGGTATTCTCACAGTCGCTCTCCCTCCCATCAGCGGAGGTGAGTGTATGTGAATACGCACCTGATTGGGCATGTACGTGTCAGAGCCCAGCTTCCTTTCTTCGTCACCTCAGTGCCTTGCGCTTTGATGGGAGAAGGCATCATGAGAGGAAATGTTTTCAAACAAACATAGGATGTGGGTGGGAGGCAACACAAAAACCCATTCGAGGATGAGCTGACAGACACAAAGAATTTCTATCAATGTTACTTGTCATTTCCATGATTTCCTTTTTCACTCAAAGAAAGCCACATTAGATCCCAGTGTTCACTCTATCGAGTCATCTCTGCTCTACCTGTCCCACTGCAGACAGACCCATTAGGGCTGTGATCTCAACAGTAATGATATGCCCTAACGTATGGAGGGAAACAATACCATTTATACTGGAACTCTTAAGAAGTACTACTACACCTAAATACTGCCCTGCATCTGCACCGAAGAGTGTGTACGCACAGAGTTGTTCACCGAAGCCTTTTTTCTTCCTAGTGGCTGCATGTGTTTATGTAGCCTTTTATTTTGTGTTTATCTGCACTTGAGGCTCTGTGCAGTTAGCCGTACTCTATGCTTGTTATTGTGACCAAAACTCTTCTTCAAGCTATGTATCTCTCTCTCGCTCTCGCTCTCTGACTCCTTCATTCTTTCTCTCTCTTTCCACTGCTGTGATTCTGCAGATGAAAATGCTGTAGGGTAAAGGGTTTGTATTCATTTTGTGTGTATGTGTGTGTGTGTGTGTCTATTCTTTGTTTTTGAGGGGGTGTTTGCATGTGCATTTGACAGACGTAGGGAGTGCTGGTATGATGGGCAGGGTGTGGGAGAGTGGATGACGGAATGGCTTGAAATGCATCTTACAAACAGCAAGCGCAGCATTTGTCCTCATAAAACCATCATTTGCTTGCAAGATTTTCTTCAGAAACAATAAAGCAGACAATTACACAGTGGGCAGATGATTGTGAAGGGATTTTGTTTTTTTTGCATCACCACGCAAACTCGTGACTTAGGATCAGCACAAACTTAATAAAACATTTTCACTTTGTAGCATGCGTGCCTCCGTAGGTGTTCTTGGCTACCCTTGGTGTCTAAATTGCTGGAACTCACTTTCTTTGAAAACCTTGTCCAAACTGTCAGACTTCTAATAGACGGTTAGATGGTCTCACGTCTCGTAGCGTTCTTTATTCTTCTCGTGTAACTCGCCTATAAAATTATCAGTAATGAGAGTTAGAAAAAAAAAGCTGGAAAGCCCATCGTGATTATGCTTTCACGGAGCGGCTGATGTCAGGGTTTGACTGATCATTAGTCGTACAGTGGTAGGCATTTTAATAATAAAAATCGTTCATCTGGGTGACATGTCAATTTAATGGGCATATTGGATTATGACTTCTGCTTAGTATAAAAGTTGTAACTTATCGTGGTCCTTTACAGCTAGCCTCCATTTACATTTGAGGCGGTCTCTCTGCAAGGCTGTATTGACCAAGAACTTCCTCAAGTGAATAGCGTATTGTAAGAGCTTCCCCAGCTGCACCGAAGTGAGCTCAGGGCTGTTGGGCACGTGCCAGCTCTTAGCCCTGTCGGTTGGCATGGTGGTCCGTGTGTTCTGGGACAGGAAGATTGTAATGATGGTACCTGGGTGGGCAATGAGCAGTGAGGTGCACACGGGCCATCTGTAGTGAATACTGTGTTACCGCTCAGAGGTCAAACTCGGGGAGGGAAACAAACCGCGGGGCTGCTTCCATTTCTTCGGTGTGCGTGTCCTGCAGTATCTCCTCTCATATAACTCCCTCTCTCCCAAAGAGGGCAGGGAAATTTGTCTATGTGATCCTGCAGCTTGTTAGCATTGCTGGATCCATGGAGACTAACTAAATTGACTCGGAGAGAGAATCAGCTTACGTTAAAGGCCCATGGTTTATTTTGACCAGGCGTCTCTAAAAAAAGAAGGCAACGTTTACCCAAGATCAGTGTAACCCAAGCCTCCATCTCTTCATGGAAAATCTGCTATTGTCTTTCAGCTGGTGCCAGAGACTTGTAGCTTAGACAGAGAACGTGGTCTGAACTTGGTCTGTCTTAACTGCAACTTCATTTCAATCAAGTTTTGTCTGTCCGTGATGCATGTTGATGCTCCAGACACATGCTGATACCATACAGACTTGATGTTGACAAATGACAAATCAAGAGCCATTAATCCTCCAATTCCACTGCCATTGTAATCAATGCTGACTACATCCTCTTTCGTTCTATTCCATTGCCATAATCTCATTTGGCAAATTCAGACAAGAAAATATCTATAATCACTAATGCAATACCTGATATTTGACACTTCATTGATGCTAAACAACGCGGCTGACCATGGCGCTGTGCTGTGGTCTGCTGATGGACAGAGAGACTGCCTCTCCCCCGCTACAGGAACGCTGTGAGATTAGCAGGGTAGGGCAGGTGCTCAGGATAGGGCGCCGCCATCAGAGCAGAGACCTGTGACTTCTATTGTCACAAGCAGGGGACCGAAACCTTTCAATTATCCATGCACATGTGTGAGCTTAGGCACACGCCGCCGTTCAGCTGCTCACACACTTCACACATGCCATCTCTCTATCTCTCTCTCTCTCTCTCGCTCTCTCTCTCTCTCTCTCTCTCAATTTTTAGCTCACGTGTGTGGTGGCACGAGGCCCTGGCAAAGTCAATTTGCTGTGCAACCCATCCGTACTAGCCATGTTAAACAAGAGAGACTTCAAAAGTGAGAAAGGCAAATGCTTTTCTATGTGCTTGCCAAAAACCTCCACTGATCCTACATTTGTCACTGTGACCCGAGCAGAACAATAACACAACACGAGCATCTTAGCTGGTCTATTTGTTCAGCAAAACGGAGCAAAGCAAAACAAATGGACAGCATGACAACAGATCTAACGATAGCTGCAGCTCAGCTCTTATGCCTGCATACCTTTAGGTGCACATCAGCCACCAGCACAACAAAAAGCCTTGTTTGGATTCTAATGGGCAATCCAGGTTGATTGTGAATTTCCAACCTTAGCCTGTGCAGCTCAATGTGTGACACAGATTTCCTATTACTGTAATTACTTTCTGGGCCTTCTGAGAGGCTGGTGAAGGGGTGTCAGCACACCAGGCACATGAGCAGCCCCACTCACAAGTCCACTTTGTCTATAGTCTGCCTGCCTGGGTGGCCACCTTAGGCAACTTTGTGCTTACCACATACAATAGTTTCTCTAGGCTAGAGGATCACTGTTGCTGCTTAAAAATGCAGGTATTCCCCTGCTTTAAAAGCAGGACTCTCTGGAGCATATTTCTTACCTGCTCCCACTGAGCCCAGCCCATCAGTGGTCCATTTCAATCAGGTCAGAGCCAAGGCACTCTGCTATGCTGCCTTGGAGTCCATATGGCCGAGCTCGAAGCCTCACATGTCCTGGAGGGGGGTAAACGGAGCAGAACTCACCCCAAAATGGACTCATCATTGGTGTGATGGCAACAGATGAGGGAGTTTAGTCCACATGGCCTCCCCTTGCTCATTAAACTGGCCTGCACCTGTGTTCCTGCTGCACTGCACATCTGCCATCCTTAACCCTGTCTCCTCCCTCACTCTCTCTGCATACCCCTCATAAGGTAACAGACCATAACCTGACTCATAAATACAGATGCAGATATATCCCTATTCTATTCCTCTCTCTCAGACCTTAGTGGGTATCAGCGCCTCTTCAGCACACGCAGTACTTTTATATGTGTGTATGATACATGCTCATTCATTCCTGCTGGTGGATCAATACCAGATACAAACACCACTCTACTGTCTCTGCTGTGAGTGTCTCCTTCACACCCACTCTCACGTTATTTGATAATCTCTTTCATTTTCTCTATCGATGACATCACACACACTCCTATAATATAAAGCATTTCTATCCAGTAGCTGTGCAACAAGTAATATTGTACAGTGCAATTTGGTGCAGTGCAACAGTGACTTGAAAATATGCCATTACTGTGATAGAAATCTCTAGAATGAATTAGTTGAATGTAGAGAACAAAACACAGCATTTGACATATTTAGTAGTAGTAATATGAGCTTGTGTGCACTGGGGACACGTCTCAAAATAATATGTGGTATTAATCTATTAGCCTTTATTGGTTTGAAGCTCTTTAGCGTGGCCCAGTGTGCTCCCAGCCTCTCATCGCCCTGGCTGCTCCAGGAAGAAAACCATGCCAAGCTCCAGATCTCAGATGAAATACATGTCCAGTATGTTTTTCAAAGTGTGCCGCAGCACACCAAAAAGCGATTCACATTGACCTAACGCTTTGCTCTCATCAAAAAGAATGCTGTCTGCAGTTGCCAGGTCCTTGTCCAGCCTCGCAGGAATGTTTTCTACCAATGATCCTCCTCTTTAAATTGCTTTAACAGTATTCTTGTTGAACCACACCGAACAGCCTTGTGTATCCAGGCTAACATAGAGTTTTCTACTCTGAGCAGCGCCCACTTAGAGAGGAAGTATCTACACTCCAGGCTGTTGCTTGTCCAACTAAGTGTCTCTGCAACCAGGGCTTGTAGATATCCCTGTTATAGGGCTCAGCTGGGCTAGGTGCAACATTTTTCCTTTTCTACTGTTGATTTCACTGGGTGCACTCATATAATGCTTCCCAATTGCCAATTGCGGTGTGTTTTCCAACTGTTTGCATGTACTCCACCTGGAGTGCAGTAATAACCTGTCCATGCCCATGGCGTGCTGAGAGAGGTGTGTGAATCTATGCTGACAGAGGCTGTCTTATGTCTGTTTGCGTTGAGCTCACTGTAGTCCGTTGTGCAACCCTCTGTGTTTTGGTGCGGAGGACGGAGAATGCTTGATCTTCAGACAACTGCTTTTTGTGCTACAGAAGGCAAACAGCAATCAACAGCCGAATTGCCACAATCATGTCAACAGGAGCTAGTTTTCTTTCTCTCCCTCTATCCACGGGGCTTTGTAGTTGATGTCAGAACCACAGGAAGACAAACATGTTTATTTTTCATTTATGGTGGAAAGGCTCATCAAGGGCACCGCACAATACACAATCTCCGTTCTTCGTTCCTTTCTTCCACGTGAGCATCCTTCGTTCTAAGGGAGGAGAGAGATGATGATGGCACTAGAAACAAATGTGAGATGAAGACCCTGGGTTATTAGAAATGTACATTTTCTTAACATCAATAGGAAGATAAGTGTGAGTGTGTATTTTTGTGGTGGCAGTAGTCATGGTGATGGTGGTAAGGGTGTCTGCAAGGGCGTGTCTGTGCATGTTCATTTGTATTTGAGAGATAGATCAATGGATGGAGGGTGAGTGAGAGAGAGAGAGAGAGAGCACACAAGCAAGACAGAGTCGAAGAGAGAAGATGAAGTAGTTTTTAAAATATACAGTAGAGGATTATGGCACAAGCTTCTGTCACGACACCAATGGCCTCTGTTGAACAATGAAAAATAAAATGAAGAAATGCTGTGGAATAAAGCTGGCATAAATGGCCCTATTTGTTCATCTTTTGGGGGAGGTAAACAGAGAGGAGATGGGGGACTGAGACTCGTGTTATCTGCTCCAAGGAAGAAACATGATTCCAATATGAATTTAAGAATGAAATTACTTTAACTGTGACAGCGAGGGTTATAGTAGTAAAGTGTGCAGCAATATGGGTGCCAAGTCAATATTTATGTGCCTGAGCACTACTGCCTGCTTGCTCCAGCTGACATTTTCTAATGACTCTGAAATGTGTGTTTAGGCAACTGAGGGATGGAAAATAAAATGAGCGAGATAGAGATAGAGAGAAAAGCAATAGAACAATCCAGAGGAGATGGTGCACATAGCTGCTTCTCAGCCTCCATTAAAGCTGATGGCACTGCCATAAAGCTTCTCTGTACTGTTCCTGCTGCCTTATGCTCTATCCCTTATTCAATACACACAGTGATGTTTGAACCTGACACATTCAGGCCACAGCTGGTCTAGGCTTTCATGCACTCATATTTCTGTCGTACATATATTTCTCCAACACAGACTGACTAAACTAAAGTCACAATTCCTTTTTACTATGAAAGGACAGCGGCCAGACCCTCTGGGGAGCCATCCATGGTCCTGAAACATAGACAATGAAGCCCCTTTTTGATTCTGCATCTGTTCTTACCCGCTCCAGCCTTCAGTGTCTCTCCCCTCTTGGTACTTGAGTTAAGATATTGAAGTATTCCAGGCTGTGGCATGGCCTACCTGGTCCAAGAAGGCTGTTTATGCAGTAGCTTGGGGTGATAATAAGAGAGATGACAGGGCCCCGATCGCTCATATTCTTCCCCACGTCTCCCCCAGTACCTGTCACTGTCAATACAGATTGATCCAGCCTGACAGCAAAGTTTGCATAACACACACAGACGCAACATGATCGCATCAAGTCACTGGGCCAACAAAGTCATTGTTGCCCCCCTGACAGCTGTCAACCACCCAACTTGCACTGCTCTTAGACTCACAGGTGGTGGCAGGACAGGGGGGCAAACGTGAGCATGTACACAAACATTCATATCAAGAGACTCCCTTACACACACACACACACACACACACACACGAAGAAAACTATATTTGTCTATTCTGTTAGGCCACATTTGTCTAATGGAGACAAAACAATCAAACAAGCTTACTTATGTAGCTGGTCTGCAGGTAAAAAATAGCTGGTTTCACCCCTGTTATTATTGATGATCAAATTTGAAGAAAGGCCTAGATAGGAGTAATTACAGCTGGCTGGAGAAAGAAGACAAGCCAGTGTGTGTGTGCATGTGCAGTATAGATGTGTGAAACATTACTGCAGAGACAATTTTCCTTCATGATTGCAGGCCAAATGAATGCACATAATGATTGACCTTGGTCAATGAGTGAAAGCTAGAAGAGTAGCTCACTCCTTTCGAGGAGCAGGGTGTTCCAATAGAGGAAAAAAGCACAAGAACATGAAAGAAATGATGAAAATATCCATTGCCCTTGAGAGGAATGAGAGAGATGAAAAAATGACAGATGGACAAGACATTTCCTTTAAAGATATTAGGGTGGGACACAGGCATGCAGTAAGTAAATGTCAGAGAGGAGCGGAGGGGAGGAGATGAGCAGCGGTCCAATGGGACTCAGACATACGCCACACGGCCAATAGGCTTGCACTGGATACAATCTTCTATCACTGTTGCAGTAGGCCTTGTCTTTCAATAGTCATTATCCACAGCAACTCCACACATTCATGCCACAGCACTGAGAGCACTATTTGTTTATTTGCAGCTATAGTCACACACACACACACTGCCAAATCATATCAGATGGCAAAAGGATGCAGAAAGACACAGAAGTAGCAGAAGTATGATTTTGGGCAAAATCCAATAACACTGATAACAAACTTTGGGCCACTATCACTGCTAGGTTCTGCACGAAGGAGCATTGTTGAGAGATGTATCTGTAGTTTAAATAGTATAAGTATCATAGTGGAAACCAGCAGGCTGATCTTAGTGAGGACCAACAATGGCTCATAGTAACAGTGTATTACACCATGGACACCAACAGCATGGGGGAAACACTCATGCACATTGTAGAGTGAGACACATTCAGCATGCATGCCAAGTATTTTCCCAGTGCTTGTACTTATTCATATACCGTCCCCTCTTACTTAACTTAATTGTTTAGACTGCCTGTCTTCTTGATGATGGTGAGTGCCAGTAACGTGCTGTCAGTACCTCTAATGCCTGTCACCGAAAATAGCATCACCATCTCAGGTGCAGGTCCAGAAGATGATCCTCCATGACTGATGCCCAGTATGCAGTACAGTATAGCCTTGTACTCTCCAGGGTTGTGGAAGCGTGGACAGAAACATGTATCAAGTCCCAGGAGGTTGATTCTCAATATATGGGCATGAACTGGGGTGGGCGCCGCTGACATTTATTGCGCCCAGTGGATGAGGAGATAGAGGGGATGCACTGGTAGGTTTGTGCAGGGTGATGATGTAGTGACCCTGGTGCAAACCTCTGCTTCTCCTCCTCCCTGCCCCTTTGCCACCCGCTGTAGCCAAGATTGATGGCCACGGGCTAGCGAGGAGACACTGGGCTAGATTACAAACATACCGCTTTGTCTTGGGTGCAGCAGTTCTTGAAAGTGTAGCGCTGCTCCCTTTAATTGGTTGCAATCCCTCTGAAGCTATTCTCTCTCCACGGCCAGCAAATGTTGTGTATTGTTCTGGGGAGAGGGGTCCGAAGGGAGGAGGGATGAAATGTTGGTGGGAAAGAATAGCGGGACAGGAGAGAGAGAGAGAGAGAGAGAGAGAGAGAGAGAGAGAGAGAGAGAGAGAGGGAGAGAGAGAGGAAGGATGATGTTCTGAAAAACTAACAGCTGCAAGAGTTGCTGGAGTGTCTTAATTTTCTTTATCATACTCTCACTGCTGGGTATGCGCATGCATGTGTTTTCTTCCAAAGGCAGAATATGAAACATTCAGACGTTTCATGGCCTAGATTTTATGTTTTTCTTTTTTTTCAAGGCAGTCAAGAAACATGAAAGGTTGAGAAAAAAAAAAAACTCTTTAAATGCAGCTTGTTTAGTACCAGTGGGGCTGATAGGGCTGCTGTTGGGGAGGTGGAAGGATTGACTGTGTTCACTAAGTATTTCCACCACTGCAAAGATTGAACCCGTTCTCATGAAATGAGGATGAATAGAAAAGAAAGATTAGAGGAGAGGTGCCGACATACATTTTTATAATTCCTCTCTTAGACTAGCAGGTGCAAATCATACACAGGTGCTCACTTTTAGCACATCCGAGAATGGTATCTTAGCAACCTGGCTGTGGGAATAAACTAGAGCCCCGCCCATACCCCAGGGGTTGCTGGATTGAGGTTCTGATGAAGGCTTTAGGACGGTCGGAGAGGGGATTGGAAATCATCAGCGCAGCCCTTCAGACTTGTGGGAACCTGGTAGCCCTATAGACCCTTGCAGGTCCAGAACCAAACCCGGCAAAGTTTGGAGATAACCTTGATGAGTCAGCATGCTAACACCGTTAGCTGGCCTCAGCCTCTGATGATCATATGCTCTGAGGAGGATTCGTAGAGTCAGGAGTGAGAGAACACTCAGCCACTTTGAGCATATTTTCCCAGCAGGGGTGTTTAATTGTGAAAGTGCATGAACTTGTGTTTGTTGAAGTGTTGGAAAGGCTGCTTGTGTGCATGCCTGTGTGACTGTACGATTATGTGCGTGTGTGCCGGTGTGTGTGAGAGAGAAAGCAAATGACTGTGTGTGTGTGTGTGTGTGTACTCTCTTGTGAGCATTGTGCATTTATTATTTTTAATGTGATTCCTGAATCGCAGTGGACGGCTACTAATGAAGCTCGTTGGGTGTCTGGGCTGCAGTAGCCTAAGCCTGCTGTTTACAGAGACACTCTACAGAACAACTACAGGGAGGGTGAGACGATCAGGGGACAGCCAAAAAACAAGGACTTGGAATGATGCTAAAAGGAGTAACGGCGGTGTGAAGGAAGAGAGCCAAAATTAGAGGGAACAAAACAGAGAGAATGTGCAAGAAAGAGAAAGTTGAAGACAGCGAGAAAGAAAAAGAGACAGAGGAGGAGGAAGAAAACACGGCGTACATGGTGAAACAGATGTGAGACAGAGCGAGCGTTAGCGAAAGGGGGAGGGATCGGGAGCTGGATGATGGGGAGAGTGAGATAGTGAGTGAGGGAGGAGAGAGGAAAAGAGGGAGGGAGTGAAGGAGGGAGGTAGATAATATGCTGACCCACTTTGCAGACACCACGCTGAGATCCTAACCAGCGCTGCAATAAATAACACGCGGCAGGCCAGCAGAGTCTAACAGCTGCTTGGTGGCAGTCTGTCCCTCCAGTCCGTCCCTTGTCCCCCCGCCAAATCCTGCCCTGCCACCTCCACCCATAACCCCAGCACTCCCACCCTGCCATATACATGCCTCCTTATACATCCAGTGGGGTTTTTGTGTGTGTATAATGCATTTATACCTTCAGGCATTAGACTGTGCAAGTACGTGTGACAGAGGCTAGTGGTTTGCGCGGGGTGGGGCTGCTTTGCGACTGTACATGCGAGGCTCTGTCACGGCAATGTGGATTGATGTAGACATCCACATGGAAGCGCAGTTGGTGACACAGGCACAGTGACACATATCCTCCCCCTGGTAATAGATAATGATGGGGAGATAGAAAGAAAAAGAGGATAGGATCAAAAAAGGGGATAGAGAGGGAAAATGGACCACACACACACACACACACACACCTGAAGGGAGCTAACTAAACATTTCCTTCTATTTGGGAAGGGTCAAGGTCCTTCCTGTTAAAATAAGTCTTAAGTCCATTGTATATGAGTACAGACCATTTTTCAGTGTGAAGGTACAAAGATTAATCTTATGTATTTATACTGTGTGTTATGAAAACAGGGTGTGCATTATTTAGTGCTTCCCTCAGCAGAACTTGGCAATAACTTTGTCAATCCATCTCATATAGGTCTTAACGGACACAGAGTTTGCAGCTGCAACCTTTAGTAAATTTGTTCTCAAAGACAAAGGCAAGAATAGTATACTCTTGAGACCTGTCAAAGCAAACAGAGGAAAGACATTTGTGTGTGTGTGTGTGTGTGTGTGTGTACTATATGTGTTTGGAGCCACTTGTCCTTGGGAGGGGGTTGAGCCCTGCTACAAGCAATCAATCAATAAGCAGTGTTGTGTGAAGGGGTCACTGAGACATGGCTCTCTCTCTCCATCACCAAAAGAAGGCCACCCTGTTCTAGAGCACACAGAGGTGATTCAACCACCATGAAAGCAAAGAAACACTTTCTTTGTAAGGGGCTTGGATAGCACAATAACAAGACGTATGACCTGTTTTCATGACACATTCTCCAGCGGATAATCGTTTGCAGTTTCATTATCTCTTAAGTCCGTGTAACGCGATTACATGGCGAATTCCAAAATAAAAGCCCCGTAAAACTTTATAACGTGTCCGAGGTTGAGTGAATGGATTTTATCTGTGGCTCTCCCCTCCTCTCTTCTGGTATTGTGCTATTTAATTGAAAAATAATCAGTTAAAGTTAAATATCAGTTAAAGAGTACTGTTTTATTGCTTCTTAGTATATAGGTGTATTTGGAATCACCAAATCACCAGTGTCACACACTGGATCAATCTTCATGCACAAATCGAAATGAAATCGAAAATTGTTTTTGCTTTGAGGGTTTATTTTGAAATCTGTTGCGTAACATGTTACATAAATGACACATAATAGAGCTGTTATAAATGTTGTCTGTCCCTCAACCAAAGGGCCTTTGATAAATGTGCTGTGTTAAACCCCTTTTAAAGAAAGTCTTGCCTAAAAGTTCAATACCATTTCCAACTTTATACTTCTGCCCTGGTAACTGGCAACAAACACTGGCATCCAGTGCCTTTTTGTCATTTCAATTCTTAGAAATACATTAGGCAATCACAAACATTTCAAAATGCTTAATGGAAATTCATGAAAATTACAAACACAATGATGTTTATTATTCTGTTATGAACGACTGATTAATGATAAATTAGAAAATGGAGGAGTGGAGGGAGAGCAGAAGCTGCAGTTCTGGGTGACAGAGAAGAAAAGGAGAATGGTGAGAAAGCGGACTGCTGTGAAATGTCAAGCATGACAGAGGTAGGTGGGAGAGGGCCTGTAATTAATCCACATTATGAGGAGAGGTGTTGTCATTGACCCAAACACACAGGACCGTCAGGAGTGTATGGAAGCAGCACAGTAATTAAACAGAAATCCACTTCAGATGATTAAATGAAACGATTAGGTCACGTAAACTCACATTATTTAACAGATACCGTGCGTTATTGTGCTGGGAACTGCAGTACAGATGCTCACATAAAAACCATTAGGTCGAAGCTTTAACTGGTAGGCTGAGATAGGATCTCAGTACTTTAGCGGAGAACTAAGTTGGCATTCAGTCAGCTGTCACCTTTGGTGTGCTAATATGTGATCACACTAAAAGATATCTCAAGAGCTTTACTTTACTTTTTTGAATTAATGTGTGTTTGTGTGTGTGTGTGAAAAACATAATAGCGCTCTCGCTTCTGCTTGACGCACCCTTGTCGGCAACAAGGTACAAAACATCAACATAGTTTTATCAAAGCCATCGCGGTCACTGATAAATGGCTTTCTAAATGTAAATCAAAATTAAAGCCTTTGAACTCGCCCCCGTTTTGTTCTGCATTGTGCACTTCATTATTTGGATTCCCGGCTGGAAAAAAAACAGAGAGTCTCAATAGTCTTCTCAACACTGTTGTGGAGATAACATAAATCATCCAATATGTCTACTTCTCCTTGATGGATGGCCATAAAAACTTAAGGCAGTCTAAATCATTTGCAGTCTGCGCCCTCAGACACTGAATCTAGGTATTTATATATAGACCGTTTCCCTCCACTCTTGCTATTCATTGAGTGAGATGGGGAGATTGTACGGCTGTATATGCATTGTGACATGCTGTCCTGATGGGCTGGCTCAGGGCTTGGAGATAAAGTGGATACAGATGATATGGCTGACTGTGCTGGAGGTTAGAAAGGGGGAGAGAGAGATGTCAGGCAACTCAGACTCAGCGGAAGGCCACAGATCTAGAAAGTGATAAATGATGCCACGCCACCTGTGTAGCGCGTCACACTTCTGGAGAACTCCCTTTTGATTTATGTGCTGGTATATTCTACAAATGACATTTCATCACAATAATAAAGTGGTTTAATGATGAGAGCGTGCATGCAGCAAGTGCAGCCATGCAGGACCGAAGTTCCTCTAGGGCGTCAAAGGTACTACACCAGGGAAATAATACATCAAAATGGAATAAGTGGAGAGAGGGTGGCGAGGGACAGGGAGAGGGGTGGCTCAGGCAGGTCCATTGTTTACTCAGCACAACGTGAAAAAACTACAAGGCGATAGTAAACATTAAGTAAACTCCAACTTGCATCAAAATCATATCAATGGTGTAGTAATTACAGCCTTTCAAAGTTTGAAATTTTGACCTTTAATAATAGTGTCCCCATCAGGCATCATCTTAAACACAAGAACACGGTACCAAAATGGATCATCCCACCAAGTTTAATCAAAATCAGACCAGTGGTGTCTGAGATATCACATTTGAGTTTAACATTTTAATATAGTGCCCCCATTAGGCCAATCAGTGTAACACACACACACACACACACGCAGTTTGTGAGAGACACATTAATGTGGTGCGTTAAGAAAGAGAGAGAGGCAGGAGAAAGAGACAGAGAGAGACACAAAGCATGTCCTTGTCAACTTCAGTGCCACCGATAGAAAAAAACAAGAGGCTCTTATTTCATTTCTACCGACCTCCACTAATTAAAACACCACTGCCCTTTGCCGTGAATAAATCATCTCAGGATTTTTTTTTTTTTTTCTGACCATGGCCAACTTAAATAAACGAGATCACGTATCTTACTCAAACAAATCTTTATCTCTATCTCCATCGAGTCCTAGGAGGAGGGGGGGGAGGGGAGGTGGCACCACACCACCGCCCAGAGCCTAGAGACTAAATAGTTTAATATATACACAGTACAGTGGGCTACTGTGCCAGAGGAGAATGGCCTGGGGAGGGAACTACTACTCCTTTTTTTTTGCGAGGCCAGCAGACACGAGCCCAGTGCCCCAGGGGCTGTTGGATAAAGTTTGGTTTTTCCTTCTTATACTGGAGGCTATTCTCTCTGACTTTAGAGGTTACTTCAGCTGCATCACTGTGCATGCAGGTTCATGGAGAAGTCGGATAGTAGATGCCACATAACTTTAGCTTTAGTTTCTAAAAAATATATAACGACTCCTTTTCTATTACAGTGTTAATTATGAATTTGTGTGAAAGACACCTTGGAGTACCTTGGAAGTATCTGTTTACTTGGGTGAATATAATTACTAGCAAAAACTCATGCCCTAATATTAAGTCAGTCTCTGCTGACTATAAAGATTATTAAATTTGAAATCTCATAGAACTTCCTACTCGTTGTAATTTCACTTGTTTTTTTTTTTCTTTGTGCCTCCTACTCTCTCAACGGCCCAGGAACCTAGCGGACCGATGAACATCATTTTAGTTTGTTGTTTTCA
Organism: Gephyroberyx darwinii; assembly: GCA_900660455.1. Classification (NCBI taxonomy): domain Eukaryota; kingdom Metazoa; phylum Chordata; class Actinopteri; order Trachichthyiformes; family Trachichthyidae; genus Gephyroberyx; species Gephyroberyx darwinii. The sequence continues at coordinate 20,130 of CABFOQ010036318.1, forward strand.
CACGCTTTTAGCCAGAAAAACTCATGTTGTGAATTACAGTATACTGTTTATTGTGGTCAACTTCCCACCTTCTGCCAAGCTCCTCCTATGGTGCTACTTCAAGTTCTGTTTCGACTGTAGGTCATTGTGGAGTTGTGCAGAATACTAAACTGCTGTCAAAATATTCTGCTACTACTTGAGCAAAAAACTGTGAAGGTAGCTTAACTAATATTTCCATTTTCTATATTGATGTTGGTACCCTCAAAGATATGCATCAGTTGCTACCATCCTCCATACCTAGTTGTATACGTAGTTTAAATCAGACGAGAGATGGCTGATACATGCTGATACAGCATGGTTGTCCAGTCAGCTATCCAGACCTTTAAACCTTTACATCTTCCACCACGCTTAGCTGTGGTCATACAGTAAAAGGTTTAAAGGGTTCCCCGGCTCTTCATGACTTTACACAAGCCTTAGTGAACGGTGTGGTCAGTGGTTTGTGAAAATCTTGAAAGTGTGAAGCTCTCTTCTGGGACCCTCTAGAAAGCCTGAGCTATCTGCAATGCCCCTCTCCCTTTATAATGGACTTGTGTGACTGCAGGGCAAGGCAGACATATAGGAGATGAGGGGTGGCAGGGTTTAAGGTTTTTTTGAAGACCACTAAAAGGCCTCTCATCCCTTGAGACCTCCCAGAGATGTTTAGGGGATTTTTACTTGTGTGATGTGAAAAGGTTAATGTAGCGCATTGGAGGAAAGTGGACTGAGAACGCATGGTAAGATATGACACACAGTTATAGAATGGGGATAAGGGACATGAGGAAGTGGGAAGGGTGAGAGAAAGAGAGTGAGCGAAGAAGGGATGGAGAGATAGTGAAAGGTCATATCTAGTCATTAGTTATGTTTTCCTTTTGTTTTGGCAGCATGATACTGTCAGTGTAAGCCTAAATGAGACGAGGCACTAGGCAGATAACAACAACTGCTCAGAGTGAGGGGTGGGTGGCATACCAGTGGAGGAATCATGCATGTGCTGTCCATTTGAAATACCATTCTGTCAAGTCTGAACTGAAGGGGGAAGTACGGGTGGTAGCCAAGTGGTTAGAGAAGTGGGCTAGGGACCGGAAGGGGGTTTATATCCCTTGACTGGCTGGGAAAAATCTGGATGGGGAAAGTGAATGAATAACGTTTCTCCAACAATTACTGTCAAAACCCCCTTGAGCAAAGCACTAAACGCCAAATTGCCTCACTAGAGCTGCTCGATGGCTAACAGTAGCACACTGTAGTTGCACTGGGCAGCTCCCAGGTGTAAATGTGTTTAACTGTATGTGAACCAAGCAGGGCATTGCTGGAAAAGGGCAAGCATGCTCAGCCTGGATTCCCCTGGATAAATAAGGGTTAAAATGGAAGGGAAAAAGTGGCAACAGAGAAACAGAGAGAGAGAAAATAAGAACAGTGCAATAAACAACAAGAAAATAGACAACCACTCAGTTATTAGGCAACAGCCAGTTTGTAAAAGTGAGTGAAATTGTGATTTAAAGGAAGACAGAGACACAGATTTCCTCTGGCAAAGAGTTCCAGGGGTTTAGGGGCCTCGACGGCAGAAGCATGGCCACCTTTAGCCTTTAATCTGGACTGAGGAACAAACTATAGGACTTTGTCTGAAGATCTGACTCAGATTGTCACGCAGCCTCTGATCATCTGAGACTGCATTTCAGCAAGTAGAAAGATAAGAGCTCCATGATGTGGGCTTTAAAGGCTTTAAATGCAATTAGTAAAAGCTTAAAATCAACTATAAAAGCAACTGGTAGGTGGTGCAAGGTAAAATAGGAATTATATGTGATCTTTTGTTTGTTCTTGCTAAACGCCTGCTGCATTCTGTTGAAGGTGACAAAGGGTTTTATAGCTGAGACCCAAATAAAGAGAACTCAATGTGTCAATGTGAAAAGAAATAAAATCAGGAATAGCTTTCTCTGTGGCATGAAAGTGTAGAAATGATCTAATTCTGGAGATAGTCCTCAGCTGAAGGAAGCAGGACTTTACAGCCGTTGGACTTGCTTCTCAAAAAGTCAGACCACAGTCAAAGATGAGTCCCAAACGTCTGGCAGCTGGTTTGATGCAGCTTGCCAAGTTGTCCAAATGTTCTTTCATTTTGAGTGACATATTGGCTAAAAACAACAACTTGTCAAACTTGTCATCATTGAGTTGAAGAAGAAAAGGCCTACTTGTATCTTTGTTTATATACAGTGGGGTATTGTCAGTGTAACAATGGAAAGAAACATCATTTCAACAAGGGGAAGCATGTAGATGGAAAATATAAGAAATAAACCAATTAAGAGCAGTGCCATTAATTCCCACGTAATCCTTAAAACAAGCAATTAAAATGTTGCAAAAGTATCAAAAGCAGTGTCTAGCAGAACCAGAACGCAACTTTCACCAGCATCCGCAGCTGAAAGAAAGTCATTTATCACTCGTAACAAGGCAGTCTCTCTATGTTTAGCATCAATGGAATGAACTGAATTATAATTTCATCCTCAGAAGAATGCTTCAGTTTCAAATATGTCACTTTTAACACAATCTAACAGCATAGATAATATGACATATAACATGTCAACATCAGTTTTTTTGCAATCATTCAATCTATCATCTATTATCTTTTCTGAAATCAGAGCAAAATTCCATTTAATACAGTACATATTTATAAAACAAACCATATATCAATGTAAGAGCCCCTATGTAATATGAGAACATATTGGGCATATGTGTTAGCATGTTAGCATTTATTTCTTATTTCGTCTTACAATTGTGTGTGTGTGTGTGTGTGTGTGTGTGTGTGTGTGTGTGTTTGTCAGTGAATGAGACAGAAACAAATATGGTATGTAAAAAATTTATATAGCTATAAAATATAATGTATATAATACATGTATCAGATGCACATTAATCTTGCTGAGTGATGACGTTTGAAGGGTGGTGCACAGTAATGGATGCTCTTAAATAGGGAATGCATACAGGTCATTCTTGACCCACCTCTGGAAACTTGGGGTAGCAATACAAAAACTGTATTGCTGTACAAAATACTAAAAATACTAAAATAAAATACAAAATACAAAATACTACATGCATACTACTTTCTACAAAGATATTGCATAAAAAGTTAGAAAAAGTTAGAAAATCTAACTAGTCTGTCTTGTCTGTGAAATTACCATCTGAAAACCTTTTCAACAATACCTCTTTCTAGACTTTTTCAACCTTTGTAGGAACAATCCCTTGTTTATGGCTGGTGTGATCACAATTTAAATTGATACGCGATGTTCACTGTGTACAATCGATTCCTGAAAATGAAATGGTAAAGTTGTATCAACTTGAGATGTGGGATATGAGAATAAGCCCCGGTGGACCACCGTATCTAAATGTAAATGTTCCTATATGTCGTGTCCATGTGTTCATACATTTATGTATGTATTCAAGGTCACTTGCAGGCCCAGGCAGAGATGTGTGACTGAACAGAAGGGATTCTGACAGTAGTATTTTGTAGCTTTAAGTAATTCTAGCTCCACTGTCATGCTTAAATACCTTTTCCATGTACCTTCCCTTCATTCTGGAAACACTTCAGAGGGAAGAACAGAAACCCAAAGATGGAGTACATTCAAATTCACTCCTTTTTTCAGTCCACTAATCTGAAGTGTTAGCCTCATATAATGCAGAGTTTTTTTCCTCCTCTTTGACTGTACAAGTGTAAAAATAATGAGAATTTGCCGAGGTGCATTTTAATGTGGCCTCTTGCTTGTTCACACCATTTTATTATTTTTTTCGTCTCCATGCCTCCTTTTAAAAAGAATCTATTATTTTTGAGTCATCGATCTGCAGTGAAGGAAAGCATTCAGGAGAAAATGAATTTTAACATTTCAAAGCCCTGATAGTGTGTACGTGCTCCAAATTGTGGCTGTTAGCTTTTGCATTTCAGCTGCAGTGCCACTTTAGTCAACATATGTACACTACAGATGGCCTATATCCTCAGCTTCATTAATAATTTCTCTTCACTTAGCTCCTCTGAAATGCTTGTGTATGCATTTGTCTACATCTGCGTCTGTTCCAACATGTCAAGGTCACCATGTTAACCTTATGTCATTTGAGTTTTTCCCCTGCAGTCTGACTGCATCTCCAGCTAGCTTTGTTTACATTGAGTGATGCCATATGAGCTCATTTAGGTGACACAGCATGCCCAGAAAATGCTGCCATGGTTTGTCCACTGGATGAGTCAGATACCTTATGCCATTGCTCTATTCTCTTATTGTCTATAGGTTAAAGATACTGTACAGAGCTCTCAATGCTGCCCCAATTCCTTCAGCTAAAAAAAACGTGTAAAACAATTACATTTCATAACAGACTTGAGTCACCCACGTGTTTTTGCAAAATAGAGCCTGGGTCTGGGTTTGTAACAGTAGGAAACAAAGTGTGTGGCAGTGGAAAATGTCTCCCTTAGCTGCAAGCAGACTCTCCCTACTTTCATCAAGGGTTCTCCCATTCTAATTACCCAGCATTCAGAGCCACTCAGCACAGTTTATACTCTAACCATCCTACTCTTTTTCTCTCGCTGCCATTTTTTGCCTGTCCCCTGCCCCCACCACTTGTGCGTGCGCTATGACTCAGAGGTAGTTGGCAAGGCACACGTCTGTCTTTATCACCTCCCCATCAAACAGGACTCCCTCTGCAGATCCAGGCTCTTTGTAGCCCGGTGCCAAGCACTGTGCCTGTTTTGGCTGTCCTGATAACTGAGTGGCCCTGCTAGAGCTGAGCGCCCAGCCTTCCGCCCCCTGGGCAGCCACTGGCTCTGATGCGCTGCTGTGGGTCTGGCTGAAAGTGGATCTGGGTCTGGATTCCCTCTCTGATCTTTGCTACACAGTTGGGGAGCAGACACACACATGTATTTATTCTTAAGCTGCTAGACTGGGCAAAACTTTTCAAAACAGAAGCCGATTTACACTCACTTTACTGCTGCCTTAGCTATAATAATACAACACACCAAGTATATATATATCTATACTTTTTTTTGAGGGGGGGTGGGTCTAAGGCAAAACGTGGATGTGTGTAAATGTTCTGAGACAAAGTTATACTCTCTCTCTTTCTCTCTGCTGCTCTCTGACCTCTGTTTGTCCTCGTATTTCCGTTGCCCATACACAGAGAGAGCAGCCAAAACATCACACCAGGGAGAAATTGAATTAATGGTGCAAGACGCTCTGGCCAGAGCTGCAGGCCCACCACGGTGGACGCTGCATGGACAGATTGTCACATGGCAGACCTAGGCACCGTATCCATGCCGCTCAACAAACACTGTTATATTTCATACCTCAGCAGCGAAGCCTTATGGCTTATCTGGCAATGCAGGCTTTTCATTTCATTGAATTAATTCCTCCATTTGCCTTTTGTTTTGCTGTGTGATCACATATTCATTTATTCACAATGGAATGCGGATCGTGGTAAGCGGATGCCTCGTCATTGTCATTCAGCTGGAGACGGAGCACGTACTTAACAAGCAAAAAGCTCGTTAGATTAATTTTGTTTTCCTTTTTTCAACCGCGCTGCTCTCTCCCTGTCCAATTTTGAAAAATGAACACAAAATTAGTCTGTGATGCACCATATCACGGCTTTTGAGCTGACACCATGTCACCAATAATAATGGCATTACATTGAAGATTAGGGAGTTGTGCCAGTTGTTGATATTGCTAAACCCTCATTTTGATGTGTTGGTGTTGTTGCCGCGGTAGTGGTGGTAGCCATTTCCTGGCCATATGTTTTTTCCATCTGCAAAGCATAAATCTTTTCTCTCCATCTTCTCTACCTTTTATTGTAATATTGGAAAAACAATAACGTGCACTGCTGGACACTGGCTCACTATTCATAACACTGCTATGCTCCCTATAACATAGAGGAGAGTCAAAGATTTCCCAACAGAGGAAAGAAAGAGCTGAAGTGGAAGCTGGTGTATCCTGTAATTGAAATGAACAATCTCATACACATGGACCCTCAGAATCGCAGCCTAATTGCCTGGCTCATTTAAAAACATGTGTTCCGTCATTGTGATCTGTTTCATATTAAACTGGATTATTGCCACTGCCACATACATCGGTCTTTTCTGTCAGGTCATTTGGTGACTACATGGTGGAAGTGAGAGAGGACTGCTCTGTGGCCTGCTATATGCTGTAAATGAATAAGCTTCATTATGGAGGTCTCGCTCCTCTGAACTTCAATTCCGTTCAGTGTCCAATCCCCCGCCGTTATAGCGCCTCGATCGTTAGGAAATTTAATTACGGCTTGAATCAGATGGATTATCCACAGTGGCCATGAAGCTTTGTTTCAGAGTGGGGGGCTTCCAGAAAATTGTCAGAACACCATGAAGGCCTGCTAACCTCCATTTAGACACAGGATTCAGACAAAAAAAAGCATCATTAGACAGTCCAGTTGTGGCGATACTGAAATATGGCTTTCGCAATCATACTGCAGCTATAGAGTGGTGCAGGGATGAGGTATTTTTGTAGGCCAACCCAGAAGTTAGCATCGCCCTGGTTACCTCAACAAAAAGCCAATGGGACTTTTGCATTGGATTTTGGATTATTGCGGAAAATAAGCTCTGTGGCAAACAAAAGTTTATGATACTTACACGTTTTGTTCAGCAAGATAATCTGCACAAATGAACACCACTTTTACCACTTTAACGTTAGGCAATCAACGAACTACACCACGGTTGCATGACTTCAACGTCACCACCACTAAAAATACTATAAATTGATAAATTTACAAGTTGGAAAGTTTGAGTTAGAATAGTTTGGAAGAGCGCGAGTAGAAACACAACTAGAGGCTGTAAAGGTGGACTAGTGAGTAGATGAGTTACCGTGTTCGGCATGATGCCGTTTAACGTCCCCAACAACCTCTGTAGTCTCATTTAGCCACTTGTTAGCAACCGCCTTTTTTAAGACATGTAAAAGCTTCAAAATTCACGAGTGGGGTATTTACTGGCGTATTTTATGTCGAAGAACAAAACGTGAAAACCTCTTAAGCTTGTGTTAACCACAGACCTTATTTCAGGCATCTAACCAAAAACCCATTCAAAAAACCCATTGACTTCGAGACGAGGGAACCGGAAGCGCAAAAATGCTAACTCATTTCCTGGTTTTAGGACTCATTCCTGCACCTCTCTATTGTACTGAATTAAGCTACAGCATGTAAGCAACCTGAGTGGTCATATACAAGGGAGGTAGCTTTTCTAAAAACTGAGCATTGTATATTAGTTGAAAGGGTGAAATTGGAGGCCATTGATACCCTTCAAGGCATTTTACACTCTATTAATAGAAAGCTTAAGTAAATGTCAGCGATGTCGGTGCTTCATTGGACTCTGTTTACAAGCTACCCTGCAGGGAAATTCTATACCACCGCGCTTGTGCGACACAAACAAGTAAAGGGAATTATAATATCTTTGTTTTTAGTTCATTGGGTTCATTTTCATGTTTCATCAGTTGTTTTATTTGGGATATAAACACACACACACATATGCACACACACACACACTCCCACACACAGGAAGTAGAGGAGAAATGTTATTAATAATGCAAGCTTCGATTGAAGTGTTGGAACAGGTGTCAAAAAGAAATGGGTCATCGATGTTTGCTAGTTCAAATGTGTTGGTGGATTATCTCACTTTCAAGTGTGCTATCCCAATCGCAGACTGTCAGTTCCTTTAAAGTGTGCTCAATATTTGACGAAGCCACCTTAGATCTAGGTATAAGCATCCATTCTACTAAGCTGCCCGTCCTATTCTTATAAATACAAGGATGGTGGTGTGATTGCTTCTGTAGCCTTTGCCATGTGAAGATGCCTATCTTTTTGAGTGTATATAAAGCTTTAATACTTTGGTAATGCTGAACTGGAGTTGGGTTCACTATAATTGATCATTTTGGAAATTCACAGCAGTCTATAACATTAGCCTTCTGTTGACTCATTGGCATGCTTGGCTAACCAGATAGTGAGACAAATCAAGGAAAGCCATTTTAAGAGCCTGGAGGAAGACATTTCAAATCCTGCAGAATGACAAATCTGGCTATGACGATGAGGCTGAGCTTGAGGCATATAATCCATTTGTTCCCAAAATATTCTGTAGAGATGCTATTTCATACCCACTCCATAGTTGTGCTGAAACTTGACAGAGCTGACAGCGACTTTTGCAGGCTTGCTGTTTAAGAACAGAGAGGTTTATCACCGTCTACAGTTATTTGAAATGTTGCCAAAGGCTCACGTGTCTCAGCCAGATTGTGATGATAGTGTAGCATACTAATATCTTACAGTCTGAAGTTATATAGAGGCGCCAGTCATTAGTACTGTATGTAGAGAGAATTCATTAGCATTAGCATGCAGATGCTGTACAGATAATCCATAAATCATTCACACAGTATAGGCATAGTATATAATATTTAGCATGTAGTGTAATTCAATGTGGATATTGCATAGAGGTATTGTCTTGTACCCTCATAAGAACTGATGTGTTTCTCTATGGTATATGTTGTGGTTATTTGTTTTGTTGTACTTTCATGTTTTTTTGCTCGTTTGTTCATATTGAGTCTTTTTCTCTGTCCCAGTCTGCAAATCAAATTTCCCTTAAGAGGCAATAAATTGAATTGAACTGAATTGAATCAAATTATTGGAACAAGAGATGATTGATACATTCGATGTTAATATTTACCACATCAGTAGTTGCATTATTGGCTTCATCTGATCCAGGGTTATTTAATTACTGGCCTGTCTTAGTGAGCCTTCCTGCCCTCCGGCTGAACTAAAACATAGGACTTCAGAACAAGCTTTATATCAAAAGAAAGTATATTGGTAGTCTTTTGGTGAGTTTGTCCTCTCTGATCTTGAACGGTGTGATGTGTGTGTGTGTGTGTGTGTGTGTGTGTGAATGAGAGTGTCACTGAGAAAGCGACATAAAGTGCAGAGGAATCAGGGTCTTTGATGTTTCAACAGGGTGGAAGACCCCTGTGTATTACACACCACAGTGTCTCTCCTTAATGACCTCTTGTCTGTACAAATGCATACCCAGTTAATCTTTTTTCTCTTCTCTACGTCCCCATCAGCCGGT
>CABFOQ010036321.1:0-37303 GCA_900660455.1 Gephyroberyx darwinii
CACAAGCTCGAAAGAGCAACCCTGTGCAGGACTCGAATCCCCATGCAGTTACCATACCAACCATTCTGAAGGTCTTTGTCATTCACTAAACACTGCTGTGTGCGCACTTGCTGTGTGTGTGTGTGTGTGTGTGTGTATGTGTGTGTGTGTGCGTGTGTGTGTGTGTGTGTGTGCAGAACATTTTTGTGTGACTGTGAACTGCTCTGAAGGAAGGCACTTGTCTCATGACGAAGGTAGAAATAGTATTCATTTTGTTGTCCTCTGTAGGATACAGAGGAGCTGCTTTTCTTGCTAACCAGGAGTCAGAGGAACAAGATCTCGGAGCTGAAGGAGAGGCTGGAGTCAGCCTCTGACCTCTGTCCTGCCTTGGACAGGGTGCATGAACTCATCCAGCTTATGCAAGGTACTCTCCTCTTCAGCGCATGAAAATGACATGCTTCTTTGCAATACCAAAAGCTTTAGTTAAAGGATTTGGATGTGTTTTTACATTACATTATATTACAGTCATTTAGCAGACGCTTTTCTCCAAAGTGACTTACAATAAGTTTAGATTTAGCCCCTAGATTGGACATACATGAAATTGAAATTCTATGCTGTTCTGTCTTTGTGCCTCTATCCCAGGGGAGAGCGAGAGTGACCCTCACTGGGTTTATTGTAGCAAGTTCATCCTGTCCTGTCTCTCTCATCTGTTGCTGTGTCTGGAGAGGGTGGATGTAAAGAACTTCCCAAGCCCAGACGAGCACCAGCAGGCCCTCAACGTCACCAACCTGCTGGTTCGCAAGGCTGAGATGGTCTTCACCAGCCACATGGCCTACTGGTCAGCATTGCTGACAACACACACACATGCATCCACATATGCACACACACAAACAAAAACATTCTCTATGTACAAATATCACAAAGAGTGCCACTGGTTTTCATTTAATTGGAACATCTCATATCCACCTTTTGATTATTTCCTTCTTTTTCTCTCCTCTCTCACCCTAGCCCCCCTCCCGTGACTAAGAAGAGGAAGGCAGCAGGCTGCTGGCTACCCTGGTGGTGTGTGTTCCTGGGCTGGTTCCTGTTGCTGTCCATCAGTGGAGTGTCCACTTACTTCACCCTGATCTACGGCTTCGAGTACGGCAAGCAAAAGTCCATCAAGTGGGTCATGTCTCTGGGCCTCTCACTCTTCCAGAGTATCTTTATACTGCAACCACTCAAGGTAGGTGAAGATAGGAAAACATACAGTCCAAAATATATATATAGCTTAAAAAGTAATTTTATCTAATATTGAGTCTTACAATTTTTATTGAAAACAAGTGAAAAAGAAATTCCTGAAACATGTAAAACTGCATTGGAAAAAAGTGGATTTATCTCATTCCACTGGCAGAATTTCAAAATAAGATGAGATAAGACACGAAAATCATACACCACTGGTCTGATTTTGACAAAACATGGAGGGATGATGCATTTTGGCACTGGGTTCTGGCATTTAAAAAAATACACTAATTGGCCTGATGGAGGCACTATAATTAAAGTTCAAAATGTCAAACTTTTAAAGACTCTAACCCCTACACTTGTAAGTCCAATTGATACAAAACATACTACACAAATCCAGCTATCCTTATGAATTCCACTGATTGGCATGGGCACGCAATAATTAAAGATAAAAAAAAATCTACGATTGTCTCAGACACCACTGCTTCAATTTTAAAAATGTACACTGATTGGCCTGATGGGGACAAGATGATGCATCTTGTTACTGATTGGGCAAAGGGGTGCCTGCATCATTCACAGGGGACGACATGCTTACTTGTTTTTACTAGGAAACTAAGATTTCTGTTATTTATCCAGTCACTTACGTCTTATGCACTCAGCACCAAAACACTGTATTGTCTTGTTAAAAATCATTTGACATTGCCTTGACTGTCATACCAGTCGATGAGGCTTAAAGAACCCAATGCCTTGCTTCATGCTCTGCATGCCAACAAACGTGAAATATGTCTTAAAGAACAAAACGACTTGTTTTTTTCCAAAGGTCATAGGCCTTGCTGTCTTCTTTGCCCTGCTGCTAAAGCCAGTGGCAGTGGAGGAGACTGAAGAAAATGAGCAAGTGCTGTTAGGTAAGACCAGAACAATTCAATATAAAACATTGCACAGTGTTGCCTTCAGTGTGGCTGTATAACCCTGTGAGTTTTGTGACAGCATAGGCACTGTCCCCATCAATTTCATATGTGCTCTCCGTGCACATTGTTACGCACATTATTCAAGTCAGGCTGTGTTTTTGTCCGTTCTGCTTTCCGTGTCTTTGATATTATTGGTTGTAGTCGGCTGTCTGTAATGTTTAGTAAGGCAAGGTGATCAATGCAAGATATTCCAGTCATATTTAAAGACATTAGGATTTTAAAAGAATTATCTTAACTCTTGGAAGATAAATTTGCTGGTTTCAAGAAGTTTCACTTTCAAGATAATATAACCTTTTTCAAGATGTTTTACTTGAAACATACTAAAACTATGAACAGGTTTATATTGTCTTGCACAGTTGAGGTTCTTGAAACTAGAATGGGGTAAGAATACCCCTTTTAAATATCTCGATATAAGCTTGAGATGTTGGAATACAAGATTAAAAAAACATTTACATTTCAATTATCATAGGACCTGTTAAGTCCAAACTAAAGAAATGAGTGTCTGTGTGTTCATGCTCTTATTCCACTCAGCACTAAGTGCACGTATCTCTATTGAGGTTTCCATGAAGGGTCAACTATCAATATTGGTTGCTCTGCAGACCTGCACTTACATATGCCTATACTCTCTGTTTGAAAAACTAGTTTAAAAGTTAAAACACATAAATACCACACTATTATTGATGGTCAAGTACTCCTATCATCATGCATGCTATCATCATCATCATTATTTTGTTTTTCCCAAAAGGTTTTCTTTTTGAAACGTTGCTTTAACAGCAATAATGTACTGGTCTTAGTATTCTACTCCTCCCTAGTGTTCCTGGGTGACCTGTGTCCTTAGATGGTGAGAAGAAAAAGTCTAGAGTAGAAATAGAGTCTAACAGCAGTGTCTTCTCCTTTTAACAGAGCAACAAGACAAGTGTCGACGTTACTCTGGCAGGGACACACAGTCAGGAAGCTCCTTTTAGCTGGGAATAGCTTTCCTCTGAGTTGGGTACAGCTGCAAGTCCTGGCACTCTAGCTTCCTATAGTCTCTTCTGCACTTATGATATTATATGGGAGATTTTCAATTGAATAACACATTGTAATGTTTTGTATCTGTATGGACTTCTCGATGCCTGACAGACTCTGCTGCACTGATGATCCTCAGTATAGGGGTATTACATTTTAACTAACTGTGGCTGTTGCATGTGAAGGTGCTGTTCTTTTAAATCATTTATTACCTTTGATCATGCATGTATGTATATACAAGAATTGGTAACATTGATCATTTTAGTCAGCGTTTGTTCACCTGTGGTTTAATTGATAATTTTTTGTCAACATAAGAAATTGGTTCCTTTGAAGTCCATGTACAGCTTCAAAAAACATTTAAAGCTGTCATATACTATAAGTCCTATCACAAGTCTTCAGTAGTGGTATAACACGGGCACGATACAAAAAAAAATCCTTATTGGGCCTTTAAGTGTCAAATATCTCTGTATAACGGTTTGATATTTAAAACACCTTTTATAAAATATTGAATATTGGCCAGTCACTGTTGTCCACTGTCAATATGATGGAGGTTCTTCCCTGACCACACCTACAGAAAATCAGTCTGCAATGAAATTTAATTTTTTTATTTATTCATTTAATTTTTCAATAATTAAATCCCATTGCCATTGCCCTGCTTTAGAGCTGCTAACCCTGAAAGAATTTCATTAGTATGGGTTTCAATGGCGAGTTTTAGTGTCTCATGATCTAAATGCTGTTTCCACCCTGCCAAGAATACAATACTTAGGGGAAACACTTAATGACATGACAATTGTCACATTAAAAGATATTGAATATTAGCACAAAATATCAGCTTTCGGCCTTCATAAACCATATCAGTGGATCCTACTGTTGCCCAAATGGGACCTAATTATTAATTGACCACTTTCTTCAGTTCACCTCCCTCTGTCACTATAATATGTATGTACGTGTCATGACTTATTTTCATCCTGCATGCCTATTTTTATGTGCCTCTGTGTCTATCCTGCCTTTAAAAGATTTATGAGCCAACTACATTTAGGTTCATGCTTTTGGTTATGGGATACAAGCAAGTCTTTAGACACTTTGAAGTCCCATCTTAGACCTTCTGTGATTTGTGCTTCAGCTTATATTTAATCATAATAAGAGTGCTGTATTTATTTTTGCATTTATTCTTATTGCATGTATTGCATGTGTGAACTTGATTAAACTGTCTGTCTATGTTGAACTACATTCAAATGCCATTAGTTTTTATGAATTAATCTATTAGTTACTTTACTTATAACTGGAAGAACTTAGTACACATAGCTGACAAGTCTTTCAGCCTGATGTCCAAATGCAAGAGTGAGCAGTTCTTCAGTGCTTAAACTGTCTGAGTAGAGAGAACAATATTTTAGTTATCAACAGGACTAGGATCCAAGTTACTTGACTAAGATCCAAGAAGAGTAAAATCCTCCTCTAAACATGTTTGCTGTCAGGGCCACCGTATACAATACCTATATAAAGGTGCACAGAGATGCTGCAGCAGCTATGACCTCTGCTTCGGGAACCTCATGTTACACCTGAGTGCATTCCACCCAGGAAGTTCTCGTTTTTTTTTGTTTTTTTTAAAAAACAGAACTGGGTCTCAGAGTGCACGCAGGAGAGGAAGAACTATAGTTCCCTGGTCAAATGAAGGAAACACTTGAGGCTGCAATCTGAGAGAAAAATAGTTTTGTTCTGTACCTATCTCACTGGATGCAAAGAAAAAGACAAGGATATGTTACTATTTTTACCCAAATGTTCTCAATCCTGGAATAAAACTGTAAACATGTTGTGTTCCGCACACACATTCATACAAAATTGTATTGTAGTGTTTTACACCACTGACAGGGGAATCGGTGAACATGAGCTGAAAAACATAACATACTTTTAAACTTTAAGCTTGAAATGGCTCCCTGGTAGCTTGTCTCTGTGGCAGAGTGGCACAATTTAACTGGAACAACCAGAAATATGCTGCTGATGGGGCAGATTAGTATGGCAGTAACTGGAGATTTTAATAGAACATTTCAAGTCACAATATTTCATTGTTGTAGTAGTTGGTGCAACTTCCACAAACCTCTGGTCTTCTGGACTGGCATCACAGCATCTGTTTAGGGAATTTTACATCTGAATTATCTGTGATGATGCAAAATCACAGCCAAGTTGATGAGTTTAAAAAAAAATTGCAAACTCTGTTATACTATATTGAGTTTAAAACAGATCTTGGTAACATTTTCATGGTTTTATGTGAAGAGCAGTTCAACGTTTTGTAACTGTGGAAGAAATTCTGCTTTAACCATTATGCCTTAACCATTAAGTGCCCTTATGAAGCTAATACTGTATAATAACATGACCTATAAATCAATGTAACTCTGTGTGGGAAAGTACTTAAGAAATAACCTTGAAGATCCACTCCTGCCTTACACACTCTCTATATAACCACTGCCTAGGCATTTCCCCATTTACAGAACTGCATCCTTGTGCTTCTCTCTATGCTGCTATTTCAAGTCATCTGCAGTGGTTTAGTTATCTACTCCATTAGGTGTCATTTTAATACTAAAATGCCTGTTTCTGCAAGAATGGCATGCATCATTTCCTTAAATGTGTAGCTGTAGAAATTAACGGCATGAGTTGGTGAGCTGCTAAATGTTTAGGGGCATGAGTTGTAATACCTGATATGACTAATTGGATAGCAAAACTGGCAATTCAAGACATCTGGTTCATGCAAAAGTAACACGATATTAAGCAATGCATGATTTGATGAGAGTGATTTTCCAGTGATTTTGAATTTCCACTGTATACTGAATCACCAGCAGTAGGCTTTCCCTCAACACTGAAGTTCCAGACGGCTGCTAACAGGTTGGCATGGTTAGGTGGCTGTTACAGAGATAGAGAGGCATCTAGGCACCTCTAGTATCCATTTAATAACGGTGCTGTCATCTAGTGGCTAGAGACTGCAGGGGCGTAGCCTATGGTACTGGCGATACTATCATGATCTCAACTCAGATGGGCAATATAAGACTATTTTTTAAATGTTATTGATGGCTACAGCATTCTTGATTTTCCCTAACATGTTCACCTTTTTCCTAAAAACCTTTCAGATAAACTTAACCTCAGCATAGCTCTGCACTCTGTGTGTAGATTGTATGTCTTTTGGACATTTAATAGCTTCTATATTTCTGTATACTCTGTATACAGGAATCTCCATTCAACTCATTCATATCTGTATACTCGATATTGTGTCTCCATTGTGCGCCATCAAAATGTGCTAGTAATTATTTTTCTGTAAACTTAGAAACTTACTTTATGTTCTCTAGCCAACAATTATAATAAAGCTGATATTGTTGTGTATTAAATAATAAAGTCACCAATGATTCTTGGACAAGGCATACATGACCTGACCTGGCCAGACCATCTTGAGGTCATTTAGACACTGAAATCCATAATAATATTAAATATAATATAATATAATATAATATAATATTATAACAATGCTGTGGTATGCCAACAAGAAGTTAGCTTTTGATTAGTTACTTTTACAATAATTAATAATATATAGAATATTAATAATTGTAATGATTTATAAATGTGTGTACAAAGTTAGTAAAAACAAACTCTTCCAGTAATATGTGCCCTTTCACAGAAACTTTGCAAAATGTTTCCTCTAAGTGAATCAGTCTTCTGGACCACAATTATGCCCGCTTTGGCTTTCAGCTCATAGTGACATTTCAGCAGATGCCCTTATTTGCTTCACAGGAATTTTCACTGGTAATTTTCTCATTGTTCTTAATGGGGAAATCAAATGTAATGTAATGACATTTAGCTTGAATCCATCCAATGCCAGAGTGCTCAGAGTGCTATTAAGTAGAATTGAACTACTTCTGAACATTAATCAGCAAACAATATACTTACCTATGTCCATTAAATTACACAAGGGGGTATAATTATTCTGCTATACCATTAAATGATCCTATTTTACTCCTATTTTAGTCATGAGATTAATTTCCATTCTTACGGCCCTACTGGTGACTTTTCAGCTACTCCTAACGTTGCCTTCAAGACGTGACGCAAGCCCTGACCATGAATCCATAACTCAGAGTAAATGAGGATGGGGCTATAAATCCACTGTACCCAACTTCCAACTGGTATAACATGGCGTTCCAGCCTTGTTGTTCACCTTCTCATGCTATTTCAGTGTATTCAAGTTTCTTCCTTTCAAATGCCTCATCTACCATGTCTTCCTGTGTATAGTGCACTCTACAAAGTAAACAGACGCAGTTTCATTTCAGGTTGGTGCTGACTATCTCTGGATGGACCGTAAGTTAGTGGGCTAAGTCTGCTAACATTTCACCATTCCCTAACCTTCCCTAGCTGTCCTAGCTTATCCCAAATCAGCAATAATTATTGCCTGACTTGCTGTACTTCTCATACACTGCAGATCTGAAAGTTGGTCCAAACACAGGTGAAATGTGTCTGGGTATCGGATTTTTGGCAGCTGGAGGATTATAGATATCAAAACTATTGGGCTTTCTAAGGAATGTGATTTTTTTTCTCAACTGAAATAAAAAAAGTAAAAAAATTACTGTCAAGGCTTTTTTCTCCATTTTCATCTGATGCATAGACAGTGGACTCTGACAGTTACTGTTGCATCTTCATGAGCTCATGCTTCCCCACTTCCAGTTTTGGGCATGGAGACCCCTAATGGTTAGTGGAGGACATTGCAGCGCTACCTGGCATGTATGGCAATGTATGTTTGGCTGGATGATAATCAGAGAAATAATGCAGAGACCATACCAATATTTCAATTCTAAATAATTTTATTAAATCATAATTTTAGTAGACAGAGGAAAAAAAAACTTATGTTATATTACTATTTTTTGCAACAAGAAGATACTATGTTGTAACTGGTCAATGTTTAGCATGAAAGATTCCTTGAACAGTCCAACATAGAAAAGAATAGCCTCCATTTAAGACAGTAAGCAGATCACAGTTCTGTAGTGTTACTCTCTACTAGGCCAAAACATATATAACAGATCCTTCTTCCCGCTCTTTTACTTACTGATGTACTGTCTATCGACCAGTCCCAAAGCTATTAAATGCATCATTTGCTTTCAGAAAATTGCTGAGTCATGTTACTCAAGATAAGGCAAGTGAGGTTGGCTGGGGTGAGAGTGTAGCAATGTATAGGCCTACTTGACAAGAAAATCCATGCACTCCTATTTCTCCCTAGGTTATCACAACGTCCTCTATTCTTGACAGGAGTAAAGGTAAAACATAACGCACGTAGGGGGCAATACTTAAATCAAATCAATCAAATTAGGTTACTGTGTGATTACCATTGACTAGTTTTTCTCATTTTCTAGTTTCTTGCATCCAAATCAAATGGTTTTAATCAAAAATACAGAAAGTGCAAGTATTTGGTAAAATTGACATTGAAAAGGCAGAAAAACTTTATTGGGAGATAGCTGTATATAAAACAAGACTATGCGGTTATTGAACACCTTCCTACTACCAATATCTTTTTGATGTACAAATGAAACAATCATTCCTGTAAATAGGTCTATCTATATCATTGTATAATATATTACACATTTCCATATACCGTCTTATCAGCTGACATTTGTGCCCCTCCACCAGTGTAACAGATGAACAGATATGTTATAGAACAGGCTTGATATGTCACCGTGAGCTCTTCCAGGAGGGCGAATATAGGAGGAGACTGAATATATGGCTTCCTTGCACCTAAATGATCTGAACAGTGTTCTCTAGTCTTACTGTGACAGACAGTGGGTATTTGAGCCTTGCCTCGGAAACAAATCAGGATAATAATAAACTAGTGTGACTGCCAACTTCCCGGCAAAACTGGTAAAGGCAGACAGGCTGGTTTGACTGGTCTGGGACACTAGTCAGTGACACACTGGTGAAAACTGGAGCAATACATATGGCAAAGCAGAATCAAGGCATGTACATCTTAATTGTATCCCAAACCGTGAAAAAAGTAACGACTAAAATCTGTTATGAGTTAGATATAAGCCCCAACAGTACATTACCGAGACAAATGGTAAAAGTTTAAAGCGGTGTGGCCTTAGTCAGAGAGACCTCTACTTTCAACGTGCTTGTAGGAAGGACTCCTAATCACACACTGGATTGTATGTAAGAATTTGTATGATACGCTGTAAAAAAACAAACAATGTAGTGCTCACCGGTACTTTGTGTCAACAGAATTTTTCTTCCTAAAGACTACATAGTTGAGTGAGCAACCACGCCCTTAGTGCACTAGTCGCATTTGTCTGAATGATGTAATGTTTAGTTTAACATCTATTTAAGATTACTTCACTGTGGAAGGTGAGAGAATAATCCATATCTGAATCAGAGCCTTTAACATGTTCCATTTCCTGGTCTGGGCTGTGGAGGTAACCACACAGGATCGTGCGGTGTAGACCAGGACTAAACTGATTAGGTCTTCTTCTTCAGCTCCTCAAACCGCCGCGACAAGTCATCGAAGTCGATGTCATCGGAGGTGGTAGTGTTCCCGCCAAAGGAGGACGTGGGGAGTGTGTCAGGAACAGAGGGCAGCTCGGGGAGAGCATTGTTGTCATAGAGCTGAGACGAGGGGCCAGAAGCTGGAGGGCAAGACAGGACAACATGATATATCTAACTACACATCGAGCCCAAAGAGCAGCTTTAAAAGGTAGCAAGGGAAAAGGAGTGGTAGGTTTATTCCAGGCAGTGGGGAATGAAGGCTGTGTGTGTGGTTAGACAAAAATGCAAACAGCACACAATGAAAAATCAAGCAGTGCAACCACAGACACTAGAAATAACCTTAGATAGTATAATGATTGTAATATGTAACTGTTGGCGGCCAGCAGAACTCACCTGTTGCCTGGGAAGGGACAGAAGGTTTGGCAGACAGGTCATCAATCTGAAACAAGCAAAGTGTGTTAGTTATCTTCATCCTCACAATAAAATGAAATCCTATTGAAAATATTAGTACTGAGAATTCTGTCTTTCTCAATACTAATATTTTCAATAGTATTTCATTGAGTTCAGTGATGTAGCAGGAACCAATATGTGTTAAGGGTAATGGAAGAAGTGAGGGAAGAAATATTAGCCAATGCATTTCTGAGGAAACCATCACCAGAAAGCACAGCAGGATTGAAGTCTAGGCTGTCACCATACCGTGGGTGAAATTCACTTTATTCACACAGTGACTTTTGAGTTACATCATACTCAGGGTGGGAAACACTATGTGGGAGACTGTCAAACAGATTCAATTTTAGATTGTTTTTAGATTAATTTAGTCAACAAAAAAAAGATATACACCAACATTTTCTTTCAATATTAAGTGATGGTTTATATTAGCTGTGTCTGCTAGCTAACGCTAGGTGACTTTAAACTAGTTTTAGGCTACCTTCTTGGGTTATTTGGCCTAAAGCTCTGTTCATCTCTCCTTGATATTGAAGGATATCTTTGGTGTACATTTTAATTTAATTGTCCAAAGACCAGTTGAGTCTGCCAGAGTTTCCATCTACTTCAGTTTTCTGCCTTCTGTAAAGATGTAAATCCAATATGGTTGGTCGCTGTGAGAACAAAGTGAATAAATGCTGGCACTCTGGTCTGTTTGAGATAAATCCACTCAGAGAATTGAATCAAGACATGGTTAGTAGTTATTGGCATATCATACTTCCTACATCCATCTAAACCAGAATATGGGCACACACTAACTCCATGACTTGACAAAATAGCAGCAGAAAAGCGAGACTGCAAGCAAGCTAAAATGAACTGCTCTTCCCTGAGTGGTACCCTGCCCTGTCCGTCTGTCCATCTGTCTGCAGAGGCAGGAGCAGGAAGGGGCATGGATTCGAAGGGTTCAGTCACTTACAGACTCATATGTGGGGGGGCAACTGGGCAGCTGAGGGGGATGCCCTCCTCCCATAGGGTTCTGGAAGTTGTTAAAGCTGTTGTAGGTCCCAACAGGTGCACTGAAGGGTTCCTGGAGAAAGACATGGTCAGGTGCAAGTCTGAACCAAGCAGCTGGCTATTGTTTATTTATAACTCGTTCTCTCTCATGCGATCCCAAACAGAGATGAGTGAAGCTGCTATTTTCTGGCTATAAATTGTAGGAAGATCAGAATAAACGGGGTCTTTAAAAGAAATGTCTTACTGCTCCTTTGGGAGGTGGATAGTTGAAAGCTGTTGGCATGGGCATCGGCATGGGCATAGGCATAAAAGGAGCGCTGAAACCTCCACCACCACCACCACCTCCCCCCCCTCCTCCATTCTTCTTATTGTCCGTGTCCACATCAATCAGGTCTGCCTCCTCACCAGTGCACACCTCGGGCTGTCCATGGACAGGGGAAAAAGAGAGGGCAAATGTGTGATCAGGGATGGCCTTTTTTTTATTAAGTTAGGTGTGCTAGTACATCAACTAAAAAACAAGTATTCATAACAAGAAGGATGGAAGATAGGAAATCAATGGCTAGATACATTATTTATGGCTTCATATAGAGTGAGAGAGATGGAAACCGGAGATATCTCATTCTTTCATGCTCACCCTGACCATGGCGTCAGGCTCGTATGGCACGTTGTAATTCTTGGCTATCTCTATCAGGTAGCGCTCCACCAAGATCTTGGGAGGGGCCTCCACACTCAATTTGTGCATCAGCTAAAGAATAAAGATCAAACACTGGGTTAGGTGGAGACGAAAAGGCTTCTACACCAGGTTCATGCATTCTTGATCATATGAGAGAGTCAGTGAAAAAACGCTTACCCTATCATTGACAGTGCCAATCTGGTTTGTCCTGCACAGCTTGCCATACTCCTTACTATATTTTGCGCACAGCTGGTCAGACACCTGAAAGACGTTTTTGGAGATTAAGTTGTCAAAACACATTGGCATTGGCAGTAATTGTAAATTAAGACTGGTTTAAGGCAATTCATTAAGACTTGGTAAAAGGCATAACTGGAGAGGATTTGTTATTTCTGGCAGTCTTGACAGCCACAATACACTCTTTACACTTGGAAGAGTACTTACTATTTTAAGTTCTGACACCTCAGCCTGGAGACGAGGAGCTGCCCAGATAAGTGTGGATACTGCCTCCTGCAAGCCTGGATCCAGCTCCCTAATTGAAGAAAGAGAGAAGCGTTAAGAAATCAGGAGGACAGTGACAGCCAGACTCAAAGTGTGTGACAAAGTTTAAAAGGAAAAGTATGTCATGCCCCAGTGTCCCTTGCAGTCTTATCAGAGAATTGTATGCATGTATAGTGGGCATCAGTACTTTTAATAAATTGAGATCAGTCCACCTTGGCTGGCTAAATCACTCACTTCATAGAGTGGATGAGGCCAAAGCGTGCAAGCAGTAGGTCACAGTAAAGCTCCAGGATCTCCATGGCTTCCACCAGATAGTCCTCTCTGATGATGTGCTCCACACGGATCCGTGCCCGCTCATCCTTCCCCGACGACAGGTAATCGGCTATCTCCTTCCTTGCCTTCTGGGCAAGCTCAGCTACATGGAAAATGGGAGGGGGGAAAGGTAAACTGTCATTACAAATGAAACCCATTGGGTCTATACATTGCAATTAAGTACTCCATAATTTGATAAGAGTCAAGAAATCAACCACGAGAGAAAAACAGGGTTTCACTGGATAGGACTCACTTTTCTTTTTCTCCAAGAGTTTGAGTCGGTTGATGACCAGCCGGAGGTTGACTCTGAGCCTCTCTGCTTTGAACCCTCCTCCCAACATGACGGGCTGCTCTCTGTTGACAGGAGGAGAGGAAGCCCCGCATGAGACCAACAGAACCCAGCTGAAACTATATGGCCGAAACCCATTGCGCTAAAACTACGTAAGCCTGGTTAACCTCTCACCGTCCAACCTCTGCTCAAGTGAGTCACGAAATCATGTGAGAATGACCACACACCATCCCAACGCCACAGATGGGAGAGAATGACTCCGAACAACAAATACATACACACACACTCATTCTGCTCATTTAATAGTTAGCTTGCTAACATGAACTACGGAAACAGCATGTAGCTGGTAGCTGATGACGACGGTTAATGTTAACTAACGTCTTCTTGAATACGAATAATGTTACCATCTCCAAATCTAAGTTTTTCCTCATCAGTTTATTTATTTGATCACAGCCTTACCGATATTCACCAGAAAGAAACCCCCAGTTTGCGGCGCTACCCTAACTAGCTAGCCTTTGTTGGCAATCTTCTACAGACGTTAGCTACCTAGCTCGCTAATAGCTCAACGGTGGCTAACTAACACAAATACGAGTGGATTTGATCAAATGTGTTCAAATCGTTTTGAGAAATAATTTGAGTTTAAAACGATTAGCAGTTCATAAAGATCCGACAAGTCACAGTACCTGTAATAGTCAGTCGGAGTAAACACCAACTTATTTGGGTTGCTGGTTTCTCTTGTTTCACTTCCGTGATCTTTCGTGACGTCATGGGTCTTTGTGGGCGGCTACCTTTCTACTCCGTATCCTCACTGTAATCACTTCATTATTGATACACAGGTAGACGTGTTGGGTGGTGGCTAACAAATACTTTGTCAACAAGGACAAAGAAGTGCCCTTCATGCATAAATATTATCTTGACAACCATTACTTGGTAGGATAAGCTAAAGAAAGCTATTACAGAAAGCTGTTCTTTTTGTAATGTACACCCAGAAAATTTTTGAAAGGACACGTAGCTCCATTAACCATATCTATCATTTCTATCATCTATCACATATTGTGGTAAAATGTTTTGAATTTGAGTGTAATCAAATCCAGGGGTAACAAATGTATTTAAGCTTGTAAATTTAATGACTAAATGTCACATTCATAAATGTAGGTTAACAGATTTAAAAAAAAAAAAACTAGAACTAGAAGAAACTAGAACGAGAATGTTGTGAAATTATCTTTACTTTAGGTTTTTTACAATTTTACAATTATGTTATGAACCCCTACCTACAGTACTTTATATACATTGTAAGCATACTTGTTCTTTTGCATTTTTTTCCTAAAAGTAAAATTAAAAAGGGAATAACTGATACCACTAGAGGGCAGTCTTCTTAAGAATGGTACACTTGTCTTCCCTCAAAGGAACCCTTTCTATGGAAGAGGTCTTCATGACATGGACATTCAATAGAACAGATTAAAAAGCCCCTAATCACTAACAAACATCAATTCAAACAAATCTCTGTATTTTATTTTATTTGTATGTATATGACAACATTTACAAGCACTTACTGGTTAACAAATTGTAGCTTTCTCATAAAAAATGAATCTGTACAATGAAATGACAACGCATCATAATTATAACTTGAGTTTGCTGGCAGAAACTTCCTTGTGTTTCTTCTTCTTTGAGGACTGGTCCTTGGCACCCTTGATCTGACTTTTGACCTGATCCTGCAGCTGAGAGAAAAAGGCTTGGGAGGACCGCAGAGCCTTGTCCTTTCCATCATCCTGAAACAGAGGACCACAATGTTAGTTCAGCATTTGGCTGACTCGGTTTGCATTGTTTATCATTTTATGTATTGTGAGATTCGGTCAATTCTGGCTGCTAGGAGCACAATCAACAGTGTGCATTACAGGACACAAACTCATCATTTATACCACTCCAACTTCCTCCAAAACAATACATGTTCATGATTTTTTTTATCTTATTGAGGACAGATAATTTACAAACTGGGCCACATTTTCAAATACACAATTGTGACCCTAATCTCAAGCCCTAAATGTGTCACATAATATCAGGCTGCTCTTGAATTCCGAATGCTTCCAGTTGTGAACGAAGTGAGAAAGACCAACACAGATAAACAACACTGACCTTGATTATTGTAGCTTTGCCTCCTTTGGTGAGCTTCTTCAGGTTTTCTGCCATTTCAGCCTTTGATGGCTTTTTGTTATCTCCAGCTTTACTGGTCTCTTTCAGCCTCTGCCTCCTCTCTTTCTCCTTGATCTTAAAGCGCTTCACCACCTTCTTCTTACGTCGCTCCCGTTTCTTGTCGGTTGATGTCTTCTCAGAATCACCCAGCACATCCCCTGCTTTGTTCTTCTCCTTTGATTAGAGGAGAATATTATCAGACTCTATATACCTAAATACTGTCAGATCCAATAAAAGACTGAATATGATGACTGACAAACCTTGATTTCCTCTGGTGCCAGTAGGGTAGCATCACTAGCGCTGACTGGTGCCACCTCCTCCATGGTAATGGAAGGCAAGTTAGACACCACTTTCACCTCAGGGATGCGCTGTGGACAGAGATAAAGTGCAGCGTGAGTTTGGCCTTTCACCAACTGCATTGGCTTGCTGTCTCC
This sequence comes from Gephyroberyx darwinii, assembly GCA_900660455.1. NCBI lineage: Eukaryota > Metazoa > Chordata > Actinopteri > Trachichthyiformes > Trachichthyidae > Gephyroberyx > Gephyroberyx darwinii. Next base: position 15,511 of record CABFOQ010036321.1, read on the forward strand.
TTGGCTTGCCGCCTTTGTAGCAAATCATTTTTCATGACAATTCCGGGAAAAAATCCTCAAGGATTCAATGTCAAAAGTCTCATTTCAATTTACATCATTAACAATCATTAACAGGAGCTGGATCCATGCCAACGGTCCAACAGGATGACATATTTTGAGAAATTGCCTCTTATTTCTGGTGAATTGTAAGACGGGGACCTATAACCCTCCAGTTTTGCATTGTCATTATATGGACAAATTGTCTTGATATTCTACTCATATCCTAATTCACCATGTGTCTACTAGTTTTTAAATTTCAAGGTTTCCCAGGAAGGATGGGAGTCTATACTTAATCTCGGAGTATAAAGAAAAAGTGCTTATATACCAACTCTGCTATTTGGGGCTGCATCACTTTCAGCCAACGCTGTCAGATAAAACTTACTGGTTTAGGTGTGAAGTGGAAGTTGGAGAGAGCATCCAACTTTAGGAAGAGTGTGTCCATGAGCTTTTGAATTTCTACATGGGCTGGGTTCTCCTCTTCCTCTGTCTTTTGCTGAAATTACATGAAATAAAACAAACATTGGATACAACTCTGACAAAAAAAATCTGGTGGCTATGTGACCTCCACATAGTGGAAAATACTGTATGAAAACAGAATGGAAGACAAACCTGTGTCTGCTTGAGGTACTCTTGCTCATAGACTTCTGCCAGACTCAGCTTGCTCTTCTCATGGTCCAAAGTTAGTCTCTTCTTGTACTCAAACACTTCCTCCTTGGGTTTCTCCTTACGCACCACATCATCAAACACCTTAGAAAAAAACGAGTCAGGCCCCGAGTTAGAATTCGCCAATACATGGCAGCATTCCTATATTTCATCATTCTATATCAGGTTGTGCTGGCACCAAAACTCAAAAGTTGTTGGGACCCATATACCAACCTGATCTTTTATTCTCTGTTTGATGATGTCCTCAAGTTGTAGTGTGGTTTCCTCTGTGATAGCAGGGGCTAACAGAGCACAGAAAAAAATCTTGATTAAATTAGCACAAAGACAGAAATTCTCACCATATATGATGGCAAGGTTGGTATAGCAACGTGCAAGCAAGACTACTGTATCGCCACCCACCCATCCTGGAGGTCGCCTCAAACTCCACGTCTTCCTCAAGCATGCTGTTCTCTGGACGTGCCTGAGCAGACACTTCTCCAGACAACTGCCAGGGTTTCTCTGCAAGTGCTGCTTTCTCCAACTCCTGGATCTTCTCCGACATCTGGAAGTTGGAATAGCAATATTAATAAGCAATATGAGTAATTGCTATTACTTAATAGGTTTTCTGTTTTGCACAGATCCAGCAGCACCCTTATGTTGCTTCTTTTAAGGTGCATCAGTAATGGTCAACATTTGCTACAATCCTCAGCCACCAAATATTATTGTTGCACAACATGTAGGCCATATGCATTGGCAAATCAAATGAGAAAAAAAAATACTAAAAACCTGCTTACCTTATCTTGCCGTTTCTCAAATGATGACTTGGCTTCAGACTTTGCTGAGCTTGGGGTCTTCCCTCCAAAAATGTCCTCGATGTCCTCTCCCTCACTATCCTCTTCCCCAGGAAGATTAAATGTCACCCTTTTCAGAGCCTCCTTAGACTCAAAATTGCCCCTGATACAACACAGATAGAAATTTGATGGAATCAAATTTGAACGGTAAGTTTGATTCCACCCATTCAATTATTTTATCCATTAAATTACTTTTTAAAGAACTCACTCATTGTCATTCTCCTCCTCCTCTTCTATTTCCTCTTCACTATCTTCCTGCATCCCATCCATATTGTCATCCTCATCATCTGATTGGTCATCTGCTTTAGCTGGTTCACTATCCACAGCATCAAAGAAGTCCTTGTACTTGAGATTCCTGGAGCTCTTTACCTGTAAATATGAATTAACATACTATATGCTTCTGCTGTTGTTTATATAACATAAGTACAAATCAACAGTGATTTTGCACCCTTTTGATAGTATATTTGTCCTATTAATCAATGGCCATCAGGTTCACAATCAAATTTGCATCAGTCTGCAAAAGAACTTAGTAGATAAGATACATTAAACAAAATGATGAGAAATGACACAATAGATACATACTGTGTTTTGTTTCTTTGGTTTTTTGGAAGAAATTAATTCCTCTAGATCAAGATCATCGTCCTCATCAGAGGGTAAGTCCTGAAAATAGTCTACTCCATCAGCCCCCTCACCCCCCTTCCCTTCCTGCTTGTCCATATCATCAAGAAAGGATTCCATTTCTGACAGCCTGAAGAACCTGTCGTCAACCTCAGAAGGAACACCCTTAGTCTTGAAGCCTTTCACCGCAGTGTTTTTTTTCTGTTTCTGTTGTTTTTCCAAGGCGTCCACATCAAAATCTAAATCAGAGTCCTCATCTGTATAATCCCCTGCCCTAGCCTCAGCCATTTTCTTAGAGTTCCTGGGTGCTTCTTCTTCTTCCGCCTCCTCCTCTTCTCCATCTTGATCATCAAATGTCTCCTCCTGATCATCATCCTCTCCTTCCTCTTCCTCATCCTCGTCGTCCTCCTCCTCCCCCGCCAGTATGGTTAATGTGTCATCTGAGACCACCTCGCTGACTACATTCTCAAAGTGTCTCAGTGCAGCAGTGTTCTGCAGCTCCAGCTCCTGCCAGATCTGTTCCTCATCAAAATTTTCCACCACCAACTGAACCAAGGGGCTGCCTTTACAATCAGCAGGCTCCTGGGCCTTGTGGAGGTCATACAGGGTTTTAGTGAGAGAGGTGAAGTCTGCTGCCACTCCATCTTGAAGACTGCAAAAGTGGAAACACAATCAATATTGTAAGTCTTCTATATTAATAGTCAGATGGGTTTTTTTTAGCTGATACTCCTGAGGTTCAGCTCAGGTCTGTGGTGTTCAATCTTCAATACCCAACAGGCTCAAACAATCTGGGTCTAACGCTGTTAGAGCACAATACTGAATTATTGGGTGTAATGTTGTGAACTAAGAGTGTACATACAGGGTACTTGAGTTGAACCTTCTGCAGGAGTTGCCCTAATTCATTAAAACATCTGGTATAAGATATTTCTAAATGTGTGCTCATTCAAATGGCATAAGGGATATACACACCAGAGCCTGTGTTTTGGTAAATACATACCCAAGCAACACCTCCTTGCTTTGCCAAGTAAAACGCTGAGCTTATCGAGTACACAGGAGGTTGAATATCACAGTTTGCTACCATTTTTTCTTAATGAAACCCTGTGCTAACGCTGTTGCAACTGTTAGCTAGCAGCTACAGCTAACGTAGCCAACTTAACCATCTTCGATAAATTCAAGCTTACGCAAAATGAAGCGGTGTTGCTGCCACTTTTTCAACAACATGAGCAAAGCACAGCTTAAGTTACCTTAGGAAGTTCTCTGGGTCCACTGTGTTAACATTTATTTTCTTTACACAGTCCTCCAGCACACTCCACACATCTCCGGTAGCCATCGTTTTCCCCACATGGGTAAGTATGTGTTGCAGGTAAACAGGCTCCCCAAAGAACTGCTCTTTGGTTCCGTGGAAAATATGGCGTCCACCGTGTTGAAGGTTGCAGGTCGGTGTGTGTCAGTAATAATGTTTCAAGCTACTACTGTTTTTTGTAATCTCACTTCCCAGTATAATTGAGGTTTGATTTCTTTTTCAGATAGGACTGCTAAGTTACTTTTTTAGTTATCGTTAACGTTACATCAGAGAGAGGAGGACTGAAGCAGTATTTTAACCTACGTGTATATTATTGCAAATTGTGTTGCAGGACACATACAAACAGATTTCTAACCTAATTGTTAGTCTGGAACAGGGTCTGCGGGTCCTGGAAGTCTTAAAAGTGCAATAAGCGATATTTTTTAGTTTAGATCTTTTTGTTTACATTGATAATACATTTTAAAAGCATATGCTATGTGGGGATACAGCTGAGACAGTTTGTTGTCAAAAACGGACCCGCATTAGCCCTGACCAGCTCCCTGGACCCCCTCCAGAACTTTATAACGTTTTGTATTCGCTGCCATTGTCCCCTAAATGGGCTATTGCATCTTGAGTCTGAGATTCAGTTTTTGAGGTTTAACAATGATGTGTCTTCTTGATGCTCTGTTTAGCCTATGTAGTGAGAAATAAGTCTAATCAAGCAAACCGATCTTACAGTTTTCATGTTAATGTTTTCCTCAGTTGTGGAATGGGTCTTATATTTCATTAGAATAACCACCCTGTGATAAGTATTTGTATATAGTTACTTCAATGCATTTCATAGACCTTTTGCAATAACCTTCATTGCCTAAGCAAATATGTACCTTCTCAGTTCCTTATCAGAGGAAAGCTCAGAAACAGGGTTATTGCCAAATATGTTATACTAGTTATTAAAGTTACAGGACCAACATTTCATCCTTATAGATACAAATCATCTTGCTATACTCTCACCTTTGTATTCAGTTTCAGGTCTTTCTAGGTGCACTCGTCACACACTGCTGAGAGCTCTTTCAACCACAGCACCGCTCCACCAGGACGTCCCTGGTTCACTATGGAAGCTGGGGAGGCTGAACCACATTGCCATTGCTGTTCCAGACATGGAGAAGGCCACGGCTCTCTACCGTGATGTGCTGGGGGCCACGGTTAGCGACAAGGTGCCCCTGCCTGAACATGGGGTCTACACAGTGTTCGTGGAGCTTGGGAACACGAAGTTGGAGCTGCTCCATCCTCTGGGGGAGAAGAGCCCAATTGCTGGCTTCCTAAAGAAGAATAAAGCTGGAGGGATGCACCACATTTGCATTGAGGTGAGACAGCTCTGGTAATTAGTGTTTGAGTGCTGTGATATGCTTCTAGACTCAGGACAGTGGTCACTTTATTAGGTACACCTAGCTAGTACCAAGTAGAACCCTGTTTTGCATTCCAAAAAGCCTGAATTCATTGAGGTTTGGATGCAACAAGGTGCCAGAAACGTGCCACAATGATCTTGATCCATACTGACTTAAGAGCATCTGAGCTTCAGAACATTCATGCTACGAACAACCCATTCCACTTCATCCGAAAGTTGCTCCATTGTGTTGAGATCTAGGGATTTCCTAAGCCATTGGAGTTAACTAAAGTCACTGTTGTGTTCTTGAGATGTGTCTTCATAACACTGCATTATTTTCCTGGAAGTATCCATTTGACAAAGTAGACTGTGGGATGGGAATGCACCTGGTCAGCAACAATGTTTAGGTACGCTGTGGCATTCAAGTGATGCTCCATTGGTACTGAGGGGCCTAATATGTGCCAAGAAAACATTCACCACACCGTTACACTACCGTCACCGGCCTGTACTGTTCATACCTGAATAAATGGATCCATGAATTTATGTTATTTACACCAAATTCTAACTCTGAATGCCATCGGCATGTCACAACACAGGTGGGAATTCATCGAACAAGGCAATGTTATTCCACTCCTTAATCATTTGGTTTTGATGATAATGTGCCCACTGTAGTTAACAACTTGTTAGGAGTGGAAGCTGAATGGTGTTATGCTGCTGTAGCCCATCTGCTCAGCGAGTTGCACAGTCTGAGATGCCCTTCTGCACGTCGCCATTGTGCTGAGCTGTTATTTGTGTACTTGCCTTTTAGTTTGAATGAGTCTTGCCATTTTCCTCTAACCTCTCCTCAATAATGATTTTTCACCCTCCGTCAGGACTGCAGTTGACAAGATTTGTTTTGTTTGTTGCTTTGTTCTTGGTTAACTCTGCTGGAACCGGTGGGCCTGGCATCAACGATCATATGGTCAAAGTCACTTAAGTTATGTCTCTTGCTCATTGTTACATTTAGTCGAACAGTAAACGGAGAGGTGTACCTGTATCATTCCATTTCATACCACCATGTGCTATTACATAGCTACCATTGAAGAATGCGTAACATTAATTGATGTATCAATATTAATCAAGGTTATTAATAAAAGTAATTTTCTCCCTGGTTGTAGGTTGACGACATCAACGCTGCGATAGTGGACCTGAAAGCAAGGAACATCAGAACTCTGTCAGAAGAGCCCCGGATAGGTGCTCATGGGAAACCGGTCATGTTTCTCCACCCGAAAGACTGTGACGGCGTGCTTGTTGAACTTGAAGAAGCTTAAGTACCACTTTGCTCTGAGGGTTAGCAGTGTTGGTTAAGATCATAGGAGTTGTTAATTTTGTAATATTGTTCCTTATAGCACTTGGGTTTTGATCTTTGCATTTCCTGTGCCTCAAAGTTGTTGCTCCAATTCTGCCCCTCTTTTTGCCTTTTGTGAATAAATTGTACTACACCATTTACAATGTGTGCATTTCATTGGCCATTTTCTGACCCAATGACAGTTTCCATAAAACATAACACCATATTTAGACCATTTGTATTTGGGTTTGTAGTTTGAAACCTTTCTATACCATGCTAGAAACATGCACATCTAGAACAGGATGGCTACATATACTGTCTATGCTGCTGGAGCTGAAATGTAATTCATTTTCTGTATATTTTCATCCAGTATGTCCCTGTTAACACTTTGGAAGTCATTTAGAATACAATTGCAATCTACAGGTGCATTTTAATTAAGTTTTGGGATAATCTCCAACCCCCATGACCCTGAAAAGGAATAAGGGGGTAAAGAAAAATGAATGGATAAACTTGTAATAGCTTACTTTTGTAGCAAAGAAAAAAAATAAGCCATCATGCTCTCTTGAACTGAATTTAGCTGGCCAGATTGTAACACCCACGCAAATAAACAACCAGGGATGACCTTCTCACATTTTTGTTAATTACTGTACACCTGTTTGATTTGCTGTTCTCAATGTATTTTTATTTTATGTTTTCTATAACTTCATTAGACAGAGCTCAAATTCAAGCAGTTTAAGTGTAATGTTAGTGTTTCAGCAAAAAGAAAGGCAGAAATAAGCCGCCAAATTGTGTACGTGTGTGTTTGCTTGCTTTATCTTCATTGTTGCAGGCTGCTGTTATCGCCTCTGTGCCTTGTTCCCCAGGCTGCTATGAATTTGACTGAACAAAAATAGCAACGTGGAACATCCTAATTGCAGTAATCAATCCAAAGCCTTCAGCATTATTCATAATGACATTTGTTAAGCTCACTCTGCAATAGCAATGTAGCTATAAGTGTTCACTGCAGTCTATTTCTGCAGTTTTCCAAGAGAAATAGTTCATCAGGGTAAGTGGTACACAGCATAGAAAAGTCGTTGTGCAATGATTCAGGAATGTTGGTATGCTAAGAGATTAGTCAATGAAAAAATATTTTTTCAACTTATTTTTCCTCTTCTTTTTGGAGAATAATGTCCAAAAAGTTGGTGAAAGATATACAATTTCATTATGCTATTATGAAAAATCAAGAGCCTGTCTGTTACCTGATTGAAATTTTGAGGGGTTTTCAGTCACAAATCAAGTGGTCAAACATAGCAGAGCATTGTGGGTGTATTATGATGGGATCACCTTAGACAATACATTTAATTGACTGACACCTCTTTACTCTCTTTGCATCCTTATTATCCTTATACCTGATGCTATATTGTCTGCTTTATGCGATTTAATGCAGAATTTGTGATATTTGAGCATTCCTACCATAACATGACTTGTATTGTTTAAGATGTAAGAGTACTGGCTTCATTCCTATGATGTCATTCTTCATATGCTCCTTAATTTCACAAAAAAGTTATTACGTTTCAACTTTTATAATGATGGGATGGAAGACAGGCAATTTGGGAGAAACTATTTTGTAATATCAATAAATGATAAAACAGTTAACTGAACTGTGAAGTTATTTTAGGGCTATATTAAAGTTTTGCAATTTATTGTATCAATAGCTCATCCAATAGATTTAAAAGTGAAAAAAATATATGCAACAAAATAAAGTCACTGTAAACAGCGGAAAGTTGGATGAATAGTGTTCAGCAGGGGGCGTCATACTGCAATGACATATATATACATCACTCACAATGCTAAACACTATAATAGTATTATCTTCCCTCTGGCCTGATAGGCTAAAGAAGCTTTTTACTGGACCAGGTGAGATTACATTGGGCTACACAATTCAGGAGAGAACTTATTCTTTACATTGGCCACCATGTCCTGTAAATCAGATCTAGCAGCGGTCATGCATGTCAGTAGAAGAGATGAGGCCTTCACATCGCTTTGCACATTAGACATTCACTTCAACTTGCACTGGATATAATGGAGACTGTTGTGTGAAGTGAAACATGATGGGTTTCAATCTCACACTGGATCTTTTGTTACATAATGTCATTTTAGTGAATATAATCACCCAGCAGGCTGCATGTAAACTCAGTAATTATGCATTTGGAGGGATTACCATTTTATAGAAATCTCTTGGTGTCATAACATGGATGTGCCAACCTAGTGTAAGATAGCACAGGGTGATAACCCGTTATGTCTAATGCAAGTGTGAAAAAGGCTAAATTGAAACCAATTTTATCAGCTTCCAATATTATGTCCAATGATATATTATGTCCAATAATATATCTTATTTATGATATTGTTTTGACTTGTACAACCCTAGCAAGGCCCACAAATAAGGCTACTCACATATTTTTGATTCCTACAAACAAAAGACAATTGACATAAAAATTAATTAAAATGACAACTACTGTGTCATATAGGGCTGTTCAGACAGAAGCCATGTGGCAAAAAATATATTTCAGAATATGTTTCGAGATATGTCAAAATACACAATAATGGCCAACAATGTGTTTGTATATGTAGATTACATCCATTCAAAAATATATTTGGGCACTGGAAATGCATTCTTTCCCTATTTGCTGTTGACAGCATATCCAAATATATATATTAGCCACTCAGAATATATGTCAAATGAATGTCATACATTTTGTAGCAAATACAATTTTTGTTTGTTTTGAAACGGTTATCTAAAGATTTTGAAGTATGTGTGAAATTATTTTTTTCATATGGGTAGGTACCATGCAACCCTGCTGTCTCGGGTGGTAACGCGTTACAGTATAGTTTCTATTCCAAGTGACGAGTATGATAAAGACCAGTACAATAAATGAACATTTTAATTTTAGTAATAATATTACAGCTACCAATAAAAACTAAGACGTTACTTTTGGCGTTACCCCCACTGGTTTGTATTCATCATAACTAGCCGTCGTCCTCTCACACTGCGCTGGCTAGCTTCAATTAGAAATGGCACAAGTTTACTTTCTCCGGATGGAAGTATTCCCGCTACCACTTATCGAGCCAAATGATGACGAGAACATTGGACATGGGTGCTGTGTGGGTCCCCTAATAACTCACAGGAAATGTAACGTTATCCGAAATGTAATTTTGCAATTTTGAGGGTGTAACAGGAAAGTAATGTAACAAGTAGTGTAACGAATCTCCGCTCGCAGGGAGTATTACGTAAACTCAAGATATTACTTTTGAAATGAGTAACGAGATAGTGAGAAACGGATTACTTTCCCTGGGTAACGAGCCCACGCTGCTCGGGTGGGGTTACACGTCTGCTGCTAGTCCAGGCGCTATTCCTCGACCAGACAACTGCAGTGGGGCCGTTTTTTATACACGTTCCGGGGCCCCTCCGCCAGGCTGATGCTCTGGACGCTTTCTCTCGGCGAAACAACACCGAGTGATGCGAGAGCAGCTAGCAGCAGCATCCGTCACAAATCTCGGAAGGAGGTGACTTGATCAGCATATGACATACTCCAGGTAAGATATCGCTTGAGAGATTTATAACGAGACTTATACATATATATCTTCACCAGCAGACAAAGATGAAGCCCGTTCCGTTCGGCAGGGCTATTCCTCCTCCAAGGCATCTGCTGGAGCGGCGGATGCTGATCTGCCCAACCGGGGGATTTGTCCTCAGCATCAGTGCTGATAGGTGGCCGCCTTTAACTGAAAATGTTTCCTGCTTTAAATGTTGGCGAACACTTTATGCCTTGGCTAATGTTTATTCAAGCTTTAACTTGTGTAAGGACGGGATTTCATTTCATGCACTCCTTTTGGTGATTTATTAATGTGAAGCCTAGTATACGCCTAAAATTATCGATTGCTATAACAGTACAATAGGCTCGTGGTGTCTTGTGGATGATGAAGGGCATTAATTTTTAGACATCCTTAATGGTCCAATTCCTTCCCACGCATCGTTTTATTAAACGGTACCGCAGGGTAAGTAGCCTATTCTGGATTTCCTCTTTATATAAATGGCTTACCAAACCCTGGTATCTGTTCACTTTCTTTAATATAAATCCTAGTAAATATAGACAAAAACGTGACCAGTCTTATCGGTTTCTAATGTGTGCTGTTTAAGCAAATATGACATAATACTATAGCGCTTCCCCACATCCATGGATAATAGTAATACTTATTTACTCTTTAGCCTAGAAAAGTGTGTGAGGTAAGCTAAGAATACACTCCTGCATCCAAATTCTCACCGTACCACCACCACAGCCTCTGAAAATAGTGGTTTCCAGTTATTTAAAACACAAACCTACAGTGTTGTTACAATTAGTGATGAACAGTATGTTACGCCTGTATCTAGTGGACGGTTAAAACTGAGTCTATTGTGCATTCCTTTATTGTCTGCTGTGTACCACTCTGTTCTAGTGCTGGCCATTTGCTGGCAGGCGTTATGTCTGTTTGTGTGTCTTTCAGTGGGAGCAGGGGACAGGCTGATAGACTCGTGTTTTGTCAGATCAGTCTGTTTGGCATTGCTGAATGTTATATCTTTAGCCTCTGTCCACATCAAGTCATGCTTACTGCATCTAAATAGACACTTTTTTAAAATGGTATCCCTGTAACCCCGTGGGCTGTCTGGTGTTTACAAGCCTTGTTTTGTTGGTTTCTCTAACAACGGTGATATTGTCCCCAGTGAATCGATTCTGGCCCACAGTGGAATATACAGGACTACAAAGTCCTACAAATACAAACAGCATCAGCCGAAAGGACACAGAGACATAGGGTTGCGTAAGAACAAGAGAAATTGGTGTAAAACCCTGAAACATCCAAGAGGAGGAGGAGATCACAGAGGTAAAACAGCGGCACTATGTATAGATGGAGAAAGGGGCTTGTACTGTGGGGAGTGGAGAGCAGAGGGAGTAGAGAGAACAATGGCTGTGGTGGAGTCGAGGAAGAGAGTGATGACCAAGGGTATAATAGAGGATGCGGGCAGATAGAGGAGATTGATGCATGGCTATTTGAGAAAGTGAGGAGCCCCCGGGGAGCCATGATGGAAATGTATCAGGCCTTGGAGGATGGACAGAGCAGGTGGACTAGGTGCTATGTTGAGAGCTTCACGCTTCAGATGCCAAGTTTTTTTAGGTCCCTCTCATTTTTCACCTCCCCTTCTCCTTTTCCTCAGTCCTCTCTCCCTCTGCACTGTCCTCTTGTGCCTACCTCTTTCACTCCCCTGCTTTCTGTCATCATGTCTTTCCCCACCCTCGGCCCTAGAAAGGAGGCCGGGGATAGTTTTATGTGTGGCACCTGCGCTGAAGGACAAACACACTGTCCCTGCAGCCTGCTTGGATCTTATTCATGCAGCAGCAGGAGGATTCAAAATTGGAGGCAGAGAGGGCGGCAGAGAGAGGGAGAACAGGGGAACGGTCTGCTATCTCACTGCTTAAACTAACCAAGATGATAATAAGTGGGACATCTGTGATTAAATACATTAGCCCATCAAGATAATTGTGTTCTAAATGCACTTATTACTAGGTTTGGGTAAACAAAAATATCCCCATTCATTATAAGCTTGAAAATGAAAAGAGCTCTATATAGTCTGCCTCAACATTGTGGATGGCAGTGTCACATGGAAATCAGATGTGTAATATGTAATATATGAAATTTTTCATCTAAGCTTTCTTTCTGCAAGCCATATATACTGAGAATTGATGCTTTCTATGCTGCTCAATATGGAATGGAGGCACAATATTACACTGTTATGCCCTTTGGCAAAAATAGATTCCAAGATAAGTAAAGCTATACTGTTGCAAAAAACATTTTTAGCACAAAGGCAAATCAAACAGTGATTTATGATGAGGCTGTTGTAGGCTACACGGTGCTGCACTGTTACAGATGACTGCATGGTTGTAGAAAAGCTTTGTGTAAGCAATTAGCGTAAGCAGCTAGTAATTTTAACTTTTAACAGGATATAGGATGTAGAGGGTGAGCTGTCAACCACACAGTAGCTGAGTGCTATCTGGCAAACAGAGATGTGATAAGGAATTTCAGATGACGGGGGCGGGTATAATCACACCTAAGAGCTGCTTGCTGCTGCTGACATTACAGATTAATCTTCTGTCTCCCATAGAGTGTTTTCTACATGCTCAAACATGCTCTCAAGCTTAATGTAGGATATTAGGTAGCAAAAACTATTTAGAGTTGACAATAGCAAATAAACATGAACCGTAGCCCCATTTTCAAAGCATGTATGGAACTGTGAGTCTTGTCTGTCATTCTACACCTACTGGTTCTGTTTCTTAAGTTGATCTGAAATAGCACTGCAACCCCACCTATCTACAAAGTAAGTGCGCTGGTTTGTTGTCTGCTACTGCACAGCTGTAGCTCTAGTATACCTGCTGGATGTTCTGTTAGGATTTTGATCTTGTTTTCCGGTTGCAAAGAGCTCCTTTTTTATCTCTTTACACAAAGATTATAGACTAATGACAACTGACTGTTCATCCCAAGAGGAAATTGTTTTCTACTCCACATATGGGCTTGATTAAAAGTTAGTCAGAGCTGCAAGGGTAATTGACTCACCACAACATACCAGATGATGCTGCTGCTCCTAATAACTCTCTACCATACATTTCCAACTCATTGTAGATGGTATACTGAATTGATGGTGCATATCTGCGTAAGCATTGTGATATTGATCGCTGATGTATTAAAGGATTTAATAAACACTAGACTATATCATCGTTAAGTTTTTCACTAAACAAAGCTTGGATACCTTGAATGAGTTGGGTCAGCCCTTGACTTTGCCCTAGTATCACATGTACGACTATGATGGCCATATCAAGGCTACTCAAGCTGTTTTGACAGCCCTGTCTTATTCAGTTTCTGAGTGTGATCTGTATTTCTGCCTCCGCATGTTTTTTTTACTCTCACTAGTCTGCTTTTATTTAGAGATAGAGATGACGTAAAGCCTGTGGCCTTTTTGCTCACCTCAGCCCACTGGATACTATTGATCTGAAAAGGTTGGAGAGTCCATGTGTGATTCTTACTGAAGTGTTGCTTTTTGAGACAGGCTTGGCTTGCGTTATTGCTCTTAAAATAATAACTGATAAAGAAAACATGGAGAAACCAAGGTCACTCTGTAAAAATCAATCACACATGGTTAAGGTGTATTGTTTTAACATTTCTTATTTCTTTGTTTGTGACAGTTCTTGAAAATTCGAAACAGCCTATTGCTTGGTTGTTTTTTTTGCTCTGTGGGCATGAGAAACTTGGAGCCCTGTGATGGATCCAGTCTGTATAGACAGGGCGCAAGGACACTCATCACGTAAATAGTTTCCAATCAGAGAGAGAGAGACAGAGAGAGGAAATCACCTCTGTGCCAGTGATTAGCCAGCAAGTTAACTTCCACAGCATGTGTCAGCTGTCTCCACTACGACATGTTCTCTTTTTTTCGATATTCTATCTCCTGTCTCTCCGACCCCTCTGGCCCCGTTGTGAAATCCTTTGATTGATGAGAACTGAGTCTCCAAAATGCATTGAACACTGATCTTTACTCCCTTGACATTCTTCAGAACATGAGTGACCTGCACCTTCAGGCAATCAAGATCGAAGAGGTGGCTAGCTGGGGCTTGAAGAGGTCTGTGAGAGATGCAGTGGACTGACAGCCTCCATATACCAGCAGGACACAGTGTCTTTCACACTTTGCTGAGTGTTCTTAATCTACACTGTTCTGAGGCATTACGTGCAATGTGAAGGCCAAGGCCACATGGCAGCTAGGCCTAGACTCTCAAGGCACACAGGCTTTTGTAGTGGACTCTGCACAAGATTCCCCCAGTAGACAAACCTGTTACAAACTTCATCTGCAATTTACAAAACCTGATCCCCCACACACATCCTGTTAAAAATCCTTATAATTAAAAACTTCACAGGTCTCCAGGTTCTCCATGTTTCAGTTGGTGACTGGAATGAGCTGGACAGACATTTGAAACTTGCCACTTATATTTTCTCAGACATTTTCTCTTGCAGTGTGTCCTGGTGGCCCAATAATATGAGACTTTTTTTTTCATCAAATGCTGCATGAACAATTCACTCTGCCTTTGCAGACTGAATGCTGTTTTTTAATTAAGACATGGCTGAAAGTTCATGCCCAACTGGCTTATATTCAAAAGTATTTTAAAGATTCTTCTATCATATTGAGAGGAAACTCACAATTTGCAGCACTATATCACAATGAATTCAATATTGTAGCGTAATTCAGTCAGAGGAGTTCATGCTCTGATGGCCTTGGAACATACTGTGTGTGGGAGCAGTGAAGACAAGGCGACTTCTGTTGTAGCTATATGTCCATTTGACTAACTACAAATTTGTTGATGATGTGCACTTTTCTCCATTTTACAACAAGCTCCCTGGAAAACTGGTTAGCACGTAAACATTTAAAGCTAGTGACTCTACAAATAACACAATGGTACCTAAAATATCTGAAAATATTGCCCAGTATTACGTATGTGCGTCCATATCAATAGCAACCCCCACCTCACCTCTACCCTAAGCTAACCATCACATATATTTCTTGCGTCCCTTGTCGTGTGGAATCTGAAATCTTCGCTGAACACACAACAGCTGCATGTCATTCTCTGGTTTAGTTTAATGCCCAAATGAGTAGATATTGTTTTATCTAGTGTGGTGGTGTCCTTTAGATTCAATGAGGTGATATCTACACACCATTTCACCTCTCTCTCTGGCATTAGCATGCAAATGAACTCAAATCAATTTTAATCTGTGAGGCTGAATCAGGCCACATTTGAGGAAAAGGAAAGAAAGAAAGAAAGAAAGAAAGAAAGAAAGAAAGAAAAAGAAAGAAAGAAGCCCCTTCTCTCATGCTGCATGGCGAGATAGAAACCCATTCATAGCTGCATTAATCATGGATGACACTAAAGAATGGCTCTGAGGCGACACCCAGAGAGAGGGAGAACCATTGAAACAAGCTTCTTCTGTAACACAATGTGTGTGAATCACCTACATCAGTCTGCTCTCTGTAGTTAGCATTCCCTTCACAATTACAAAAAACTTTCATATTTCAAAATGTCTATCTTCTCTATAGACCTAGCAGATGAAATTAGCTTCATAACATAAATATAGTTACTTAACTTAAGAATGGCTTTTGTTTATCCCTCATGTTATTTTGAAATGTACTCTTGTGTTTGATTCAAAAGAAACTGCTGGAGGTCGTGAGTGACCAGTAACTGTCCTCTACCTGTTTGAGTGAAATTGGTTGCTGGTACTAAACAAATGTCATGGAAATAAATGAAGATCTGCGAAGATGTTTCATGGTTCTGCGCAGCACAGCACCACTCTGTAGTGAAAATGTGAATCACCAACCATAAATACAAATCCAGCTACTTGTTGACATGTTCATTAAGAGACAAACATGAACACACACGTGTAGACATGCACACACTCATGCTCTCTCTCACACACACACACACACACACACACACAGTTCACTGAGCAGATGTAACAAGCTCTATTAAGTTTAGCCTGCTCTCATTTTGTTGTTCACTAGGGCCTCCTGTCGGCAAGCAGCCATTTTCTGCCCTTTCCTACTTTCCAAAATGACTCAATTATGATTGCGATTGACAGACCAAAACTTGGTACTTGTAGTTACTCAGTTTCACCTTACACCCTAACCCTTGATCTTTTTGTTTTATGCTTAATTTGCAGTTGTAGACATGTTGTTGACATTGTAATCACTATTTTGTATTCCCTGCATCACACTGCAGCATGCCTCGAGAGTACGCATTGAAACTAGTCTTTTTGTGTTGACAGGATCTGTATGCTTCATTACAATGTACTATTCATTGTCAGTGTACCATTCTGACAGTTCGCAGCTTGTCAGTGTTTGTGTCCTTCCATGTGAATTTGTAGTGTGTGTGTGTGTGTCCCAGGTAGCAGATGGTGGATGTCAACTGTGTCAGTGATTGTCACTTTGGACAGGCAGCAGTGGATCTGTCATGCTCCGGAAGTTGCCCTTGTGCGTTTAAAGGTTTTGAGATGGATGCGTTTTAGTTTCGTTTTGTTTTTGGTTGTGTGTCCATGTGTAAGCGAGCACGCGCGAGGGTGTGTGTAAGTGCAGGTGCATGTGTGTATGACCTTGACGTACCCGTTCTACCAGCCCCCTGCTGCGTTGCGGGTCAGAGGATGACTCCTCTCCCTCTGTATGCCTTCAGTTATGTCATTACTTAGGCTTAGAAAGCTTTCAGCATGCCAGCTCATTAGCCACCGCATTTGTGTGAAGAGCAGCATAATATTAGCATTTAGATGTGCTGAGAGCCTCACCTGCTGCTGTCACTGCTGGGCTGCACGGACAAATTCACATCTGATAGATTTCCTTCTGCTCTTCACAGAAAAGACAGTGTCTGTAGATGCAGAGGTAAACATGATTCCAGGGAAAATGCAGCACGCCGTTATCATTCAGGTATGATGAGTGTGAACCGGAGTGAATGTCGAACTGTGCCGGAGTACCAGCTCTGGCCCATTATTGCTACAGCCACTCACGTCTCTTGGTTGACAGCACAGATGATTGTTAATCAGCTGTGTGATGGAGCCGATGCAGAGCAACCAGATGGCGGTTTGATCTATAGCGTGAGCGTCACTCAGAGAGGAAGAGGAAGAGAGAGAGGATCACAGTGAGAAAGAAATAAGAGTAATAAGACAGAAGGGAGGAGAAGGGAGAAGAGAAGACAAGACAAGAAATACAGAGAGAGAGAAAAAAAAAAAGAACAAGATGAGCACAAAAGAGAAAATCACAATTTTGTTCAGACAAATATATTTATTATATTTATATTTGTTGCTCATATATAAAGAAATCAACCATAAGAGAATCTTGTCACAAGTATTTTTTCTTTAAAAGCTTTAAGAGCAAGGAAATGTTGCCCAATTTCCCCACTGGGATTACACTATTAAGTGTTATCTTCAGCTGCAGAAAGTATGTATCGGCTGATGAACTAATAATCAGGGTTTTTGTTGCTTTAATATTGATTGATAACACCTCTACATTTAAGGTCCTGTAGTTGACCCTAATAAGCCGTTGTAAGCATCTTTACAATGCTGCAGTCGTTCACTTTCACACCTGTATTTTTATCACTCCACACACGGTTTTTATAGAGATGAGATATTGATTTACCAGTATGGACGTCGCCTTTCAATGAAGTCCGGTCGAGCTTCTTTTCTTTACGATGATTTTAGAATGTGAGAGTCATATAGCAAGAAATTGAAAACACCCAAAACATCCCCCTCACCATCTACAGCATCATACAGGAACAACGACGGAACGGCTCAACCTGAACTGTGGTGACTTTGCAGATGCGGTTGTTTTGCTAATTGTTTCAGCTGGCTGTTGAGCAACAGCAGGTCTTCAGGTGATGATGCCCCCCCTCCCACCTCAGACAGCTAGGCAGGCTGCCCTAATAATGGCCTTTTCAGTATCGCAGTCAGCGGAGACAGCCAGTCAAACAGAGAGACTGATGTGCAGATATCCTGTCATGCCGTCATGCTGTAATGTATAATGATGAAGTATATGAAAAAAATGTGACCCACCAGAACCTTGGCAACACATCAAAGGCCAGACTCAGCAGGGGCCTTTGCATCTCTGGCCCACACCTTCCTCTTTGTTCTGCGGTGTTATGTAGGCCAGCATTCTTTTACTATTACTTTCTCATTTCAAAGTTGAAAGTGTCTGCTCTGTGGAGCACGCTGTGCAGCAATGTCTTTTAAGTTCTCTGTACACAGTGGATATTAAAGTCTGACATTTTTCTGATTCGGTGATCAGCTTTTATTGACCGCGTGCTCTCGCCCAATAATGAATTTATTAATTGGTCCATTTGTAGTGTAATGAAAGAAGGTTACAGATTCTGTAGCCCCATTTTGTGGTTAATGGTAAGTTAGGCAAACATCAAATTGATGTATTCTACCTCTTATTTTTGTTGTTGTTTTCACATTCACCTTTTTTTGTTTGGTCCTCTAGCATTGTAATGTTGTACAGGAGTTGACAGGACTGTGTCTAGTGGGCTGATATGATTGTTTGTCTTTACGTGCACGTCGATATCCTGTCATTATTCAGGAGCCTATGTAATTATTGAGCTTGCACGTTAACATGGTTTACTGTTCACAATAACCAAACCCAGATTATATGCTGACATTAGTCTGGTTACTGACGTGTGTATCCAATTTTTGGTTTATTGTTCATTTCTACCCGAGAGTTTATCTTAAATGTTCTGTTTTTTCATTTACACAGGAATATTTGTGAGTGGGGTATAAAAAATACAAGTAAACAGCTTATTCAGAATAAGAGCTCTGCAGGGGATTTAATCCTGGCTAATATCTGTTATGCTTTGTGCATACTAACGCTCTCAATGACAGGAAAGTAATGCAGGATTTTGCTTTGGAAGGCTGTGAGGGTTTAGGGATGATAACTTCCTGGTGCTACTGCTGATTCCTTGTAAAGCATCACACTGAGAGAATGAAATGAAGATTAAGGCAGTGCACAGTAAAAGTGGTGGTATTTCAGTTTAACTGCAGCGCTGCAGACTAACAGGTACACACCCTTCTGCCGACACCGGGGCAGGATCAAAGTATGCTGATTGATGTGTAGGGTGAAGCTGACACTGAAAGAAAGGTAGAGCTGCAGGATTATTTTGTCATCGACCGTTACCGAATCGCCAAAGAAAAACATGGGTTCGATCAAGATTATGATAGCGATGGTATATTGAGATTAGAAGAAGTTCAGGCAGAATGGGAACTCTACTCTCAAGTATGTCCTTCGTATTTGATGCAGTGAAAAAGATGATAAAAACATTGAAAGACCTTGGTGAGATTCTATTCCCAGGCCAGGAGAAGCATATGAAATACTTGAGGTAGGGATCATATATACTAGACTACCCATGAGTAAATCAAAGCTAGTGTTGGATAGTAATTGTAAATAATTGTAAATGATTCTTGAATAATGTGACCAGACAAATCATCAGCTGT
Organism: Gephyroberyx darwinii; assembly: GCA_900660455.1. NCBI lineage: Eukaryota > Metazoa > Chordata > Actinopteri > Trachichthyiformes > Trachichthyidae > Gephyroberyx > Gephyroberyx darwinii. Next base: position 34,722 of record CABFOQ010036321.1, read on the forward strand.
AATCCAAATATGTGCATTTTTATGGAAGATAGGTTAAGCCTTCCTAAATGGCTGTTTGCAGTTACCCTCCTACAACATCAGTAAGCCCATTGGGCACCTTTTGAGGTGGTTGAATTAGACTGAGAAGTTTGTAGTGCTAACATATTTAACAGCTTTAATTCACTTCTTTTAGACATGTTAACCTTTTCACAAATGCTTGCATACATGTAGAACAAATTATTGAAATAAATTGTGAGAAGCTACAGTTATGAACCAAATCAGGGATCTCTCCCCAAAGGCCTATTCTAAATAGCAGAGCAATTGAAAATCACATTACCACCCTTTCTGTTCTCACCACACAAATAGACCTAATGATCCTAAATTGGGCACACTTTGAGTGGGTTAAACACGAGTAAAAGATATTTTATCTTTATAAAATGTTCCTATTGAAGGAACAGTTTTTGAATTGACCTCCTTTAGCTTTTCCGAATGTATTCCCATTTATTGAGATATCCACAGTTACCTTAAACAAAAGAAAATGGTGTAGCAGTTTTGGTTTTGTAATCTGAGAACGTCTCAGTAAAGGACGGCTCCAAAGCACTGACAAATTGGGTGAATAATCCACCCAACTTGAACAAAACTAGTGTAGTATATGCACATAACTGGTGATGTTTTGATTCAGGTTTAGGCTGCATTTCCACACCTCAGCAATGAGCTCTAAACAGGCCTTAGTCCTACATGCTTTAATTGGCCGCCTCTGTGGAGGCCTCTCGGCCTCGGATGAGTTCAGGCTAGAAGAATCCTAATGAGAGAATTAATAGAGCTGGGATTGAACTGAACACATCATGAGTTTGAAATAACAACACTCTGGTGTCAGACTTCACAGCACTACCCCATCATCACCATCATCTTTAACAATACACAATATGATACACTAGAATCTTTCAAAAAACAGTTTGGATCAAGATGACTGGAATATTACAGGTGCTGTAGTGGATATGGATATATATTCCCTCTTAACTTTGATTGCATTGTATCATGCAGCTTCCAGAGTAAAGCTGGAGGTCAGGGTGTACTAACTGGACCAGTAACAGCCGGGGGCATGTTTATTTCTGCTTAAAGCCCTCTGCCTTAAAGCCCCCTCATTTCCTCCTCTGTGTGCCTTAGGTTTGTAATTCAGAAAAGAGAGCTCAGTGATTGCTCTGGGACACGAGGTCACGCCAGCATGGCAGTGGGCAACCTTGTAAAATGTTGATGGGTAGTAAAATGCCTGAGAACAGCTTATGCAAGGCTTTAGAGTGAACGATGTGATGTAAGGAAAATAGGAGAGAAGGGAGGGAGGACAGTGATCAACAGGGATAGATTTCCTCGGCAGACCTGCGATGCTACGGGGATGCTGCAGGTGTGTGTGTGTGTTCACACATTTGCACACGTGTATATGTGTGAGACTGATAGCAGCGGGTCTTTCTTATCACCATGGCTGCTCTCTACCAGGTGCTCTACACTGGAAAAAATGCACATCTTTTGGAGTGATTGTTGTACACCCTGCTGGTACTTTTTTCCTCTTATAAGTTTTATTTTTGTTACTTGGTGTCAGCCACTGTTCACTTCTCTCCAATGTGTGGCTGCTATTCCCAGTGTAGCTCACAGTCTTGGCGTCTTATCTCCTGGTAAAGAAATCACTGCAGGCACTAATAGAGCAACAGACTAGCTGGCAGAGAACAGATCAGATAGCAGCCATATCCTCCTCAGCTGAGCTGTTAGCACTGAAAGTGTCAAGGCCCAGCCTGGATCCAGACCCATGAACCGCTCATTTTCTTCCTTAATTGTATCTGTATATTTGGGATTCAAAGGGTTGTAGCATACAGACATCAAGATCCCTAGATTGCAAGTGACTCGAGAAATTGCTCTCTCTAAATGTGTTGTACTTTAGGTTGGTCTGCCGGTTGTGAGTGTGATCTGCTTAGTCTTGCGTCTCTGAGACTTTACAGCTGCAGTGTGCTGCAGTGTGAGGTGGGCCTGTGGGACCAATACAAGCCTCGAGGCTGCATGCAAGTAGGGAGGATGGGAGCCATTGAGAACTACAGCAGTGGTTGCATGGGAAAAACACTGTCATTGTAACTCCATCTGTTTAACACTCTCTGTATGTGTGTGCGTTTCTGGAAGTCACACTCTAGAGGTAAATGTTTGTTTTTGAGAACAAATTGCTAGAGAAGTGTTTTCTAGCAATTTGGAGAAGTGTTCTCTCGCAATTTGGAGGTGCTAAAAGTTGCTGGTTTCCCTCCTAACAGGGAGTGTGTTCTCTGTAACAAGCTCCTCTCGTCTCCTCTCCATCTCTCTACTGCGCCCTGTGTTCCTCTGGGAGGCTTAGTCAGCCGGTACCGATAGCTAGCTGTTCAAAATACCGCTATGCTCCCCTCTTTACTCCTCTCATCCAACATGTGGCCAGAGTTAGGTCAAGATAAATCCACACTGAGGATCCTCCAGTTTATCAGTTGTTTGGAGCTTTTGTTTTGCAGTCAGCTCTTTGTGAAGAAATCACTTTGAGGGAAATAGCTTTGCACAAAGACAGCATCACTACATCCCATCTATCTTGCCGTCTT
>CABFOQ010036321.1:37393-44893 GCA_900660455.1 Gephyroberyx darwinii
GTTGTAAAAGAGCTATCATACTGACACCAACAGTGCACATGCTGCTGGTGTGTTTTCTGGCTGATCTGACCCAACTGCTGAGTAGGGACAGCAACCTTGAGGCTGCCACAAGGGGACTCGGGGCATGAGGATGAAATGTGGCATGTGGCCTTGGGTTAGTGGCAGATGGTGATGATCCTGCTGTCAGGGTTAGGGAGAATGTGGCTTATCATGTTGCTTCTTTGGATTTCTTTGGGACATTTTCTGTAACCCTTGCCCTGACATCCTGTCTCCGGGATGTTACAGGCGTTTTTCTTCTCTTGTTCAGAGCCTCCCTCTGTGAGCCCATCATCCTGTTTCTGGTTTGCCTCTCAGTTGGTGAACATCTCTCCTTCAATCCTCTTTCGTAATTCTCCCCCCTACTTTTGTTGCCTGCTCCCTCCATGCTGTTCATCTCCTCTATCTATCTATCTATCTATCTATCTATCTATCTATCTATCTATCTATCTATTCAGTGTATTCTTATGTCACAAGTCACAATGAACACTGAGAGTTTGAGGAAATTGGCCTCCTAAAACTCTTTCATACATCATTCATTGAGAGTATTTTAACTTTCTGCTGGTATGGTAAGACAAATGTCTCACAAAAGAGCAGTCTTAGGGGTAGTGTGACTCAGCAAGATGCTCGGAGCCCAGCAAGCCCAGCAGAAGGGCCCTCACTAAAGCTACAAGGGTCTCGTCTGACTCCACTCACCCCTTGACTAGGGAGTTTGAGTATTTCCCATCTGGTTGGCGTCTCTGCACTCATACAAGGAGCAAGACACTTAACTGCCCCCCCCTCTATTTTACCAAGAAATAAATGTGAGTGGGTGGTGCTTTAATGATGCTACTTTCCTGCAAAAGCTGACAAAGGCTTTGAATATGTTATTATTCAGAGACCCAGGTAGCAAGGGGGAATAAATGGGAAGAGGGAGAGAGGGAGGGAGAGAAGCTGAGAGGGAGGAATCAAGGCAAAATGCTCCATGCTGAACTGTTTGTCTGTTTGTCTGACGCCTTCTCCTTTTCTGTGTTTCAGGTCAACGACTGGAGCATAGAGCTGCTCTACCTACCCACAGATATTGGTAAGTAAACTTTATTGGTTGGTACAGCACGTTATACTGAAGAATGAGTGAGGAATTCTTTTTAGTGTCACATGCGTTGCAAAGAGACTTTTGCATCCGTTGTCATTTGAATGAAAGGTGCGCTGTTGAAGGGATTTCAGGATCCGTACTACATTTCAGTTTTACAGGTTCCTTAAAGCTGCATATCTTCCTAATACACCTCCAGACCACTCTCACCTCCACCTATTCTCCCAAGACGTGTGTTGCTGTGTGTTGATACAGTGAGACTTGTTGCTGTGTACTGAGCAGACAGACATAGCAACCTCTGGGCCTTTGGGAGCTCCTTAGCCAGCCTGGCTGTCCACTGAGCCTTGTCATCCTGGCACGGAAAAAACAGTGAAGGGAGGGGAAGAGGAGGGGGAGTAAAGGGGCAAAGGAAGGCAGGAAGGTGGGAGGCAGATTACGGGTGTGATCAGGAGAAAGTGTCATGCGGAGTGAAAGGGGAGGTTCATTTAGCGAGGTGACGGGTCAGCCCGAGTCTGAGCGAAATGGGATTTGAAAGAGAGATCCTAGCAACCACCACAATACCACATAAGAGACCAAAGGCGCTTCATGGGTAACTGAAGGTACCCTATGTGAGTTGAAGGAAAGGTGGTGAGAGATGAGGGTTGTGAAGGTGCTCAAAAGAGAAATGAAGACGATGGATTAAGTGAGAATCAAGGGACGGGGAGGGGAAGGTGAAAAATAGGTGAGGTAAGAGGAACAACAGGGTGAGATGGCGAGGTTAGGAAGGAAATGCAGTGAGGGAGAAGAGAGCGAGGGAGCAGGAGGAGGGAGGGTGTCATGGGAGAACTCGTTTGAAGACATACAGGGGCGGGGGAGAAAGGCAAAAACAACAGTTGAGCAACCAAAAATGTCTCTCAACCTTATCCCGTCATCACTTATTCATCTTCTCCTGGAATATTCCCCCACCCCGGCACAGTCCCGTCCTCCGACAGAGAGACAGAGATCAACAAAGCTATGTATTGGAGTGCAATCATCAAGACGCTCAACAATGAATTGCGATAGTTGGTGTTGTACATGATGGATTGCTACATAAATATTGAAGTAGTTACCAAAAGATCCAACTTCATTTCTACGCCTGTATACCGAGGATAGCCAAGCATAACGCACACACAATGAAGGAGCGAATCAGAGCTTCTTCTTACGGCAAGACATCCTTTTCCACATCCTTATTTTGTGTTTACCACTGCTTTCGACCACATCTCACTATGACTGATTGTGCAGTAAGGGGATTAGAGAGAGCAGAGGGGTTTCAGACTCCGGCCCCGCTCTGTGGTCCTACTAAGAACTGTGACTCCAGAACCAGATTACTGACATGGTTCTTCACACCATGCTCACCATGGCCCAGGTCCATAATCAGCCCCTAAATAGGTCTCCATCCATCTGCATGTCACTGATAGTATTGATGGGAACTCCATGGCTGTTAGGGCTCATATATAGCACTTCAATAGTAGAGCAATTTTGGGATGGCTGCATTTGGAATTTGACTCAGCCAGATGTCTGCTCAGCCTGCTAGCTGCGGTGCTTCACTTATTCTGATTAAAAGCTTTGAAGATGAAGGGGAGGACAAAGAAGCTGGCTGTCTCATAGCTTGTTATAAATCATCAAAAGCCAGAGCGGCTCTGTTGATGTGTAGACTGATTCTGTGGTATCACACCATGAATGTAATAATAATAACTAACCTCTAATTCATGGTGGAATTGGATGCCGAGCTATGAAGTTGGCCGCTGTCATCACTTATGCTGTTAAATGTGTGAGGAATCAGCTGCTCCTTCACTCTCGTCCCCTTTCTTCTCCTCTCCCGTCCTCTCAGGGGACACAATAATCTGAACTCCTGGTGAGAGTCCTGGAGTTTATTCTGTTGGTTTTTGCAGGTGCACATTTTGCTACAGTGAGTTTAAAGTATTTCATTTGTGTGTGTGTGTGTGTGTGTGTGTGTGTGTGTGTGTGTGGATATGTGTGTGGATATTTGTGCAGCTGTGTCTGCATCATGATGTAGCGTGAAAATTCTCCTGCTTATTGCCGTTTAGTCAATTTTGCCTACCTTCCAGCACAAAATGTATAAGGTCGCCGCAAATGCATGAGGTCCTCTGAGAAAGCTGCAAACAAAAACAGGTAAAATTTAATATTTTAAACCATGCAAATTGTCTTTCGTCTCCCTGCTCCGGCAGCGGTCCCTACCGGTCTCTTCAGCATAATTGAGGTGCTTGTATGATTCCTATAAGCTCTGAGTATCAATCTTGCTTTAAAAAAATGATGCAGTTTTTCCTTCTGATAAGAGGGAAAGTAATTAATTGAAGTAATATTTGACATAACATTGTAACACTTGCCTAACATAACACAGTATAATCATAAAAGTCTTTCTTGTACACTAATTAGGCTTGATGTTTTGAATAGAGGCTTTGTAGTTGCATCACAAAGCTCCTAGTAACCACAACTGACACCATCATGGAGGTCCAATACAGAATATTGGCTACATATATACTATATACCAGGCTAGAAATAAGGGGGATACCTGAAAAAGAATGTTTGTGGTGTAAATTCAGTAATGATAAGTCAAGTCAAGTTTATTTATATACCCCTTAATCACAAAACATTTCTCAAAGGACTTTACAGAGATGAGCCTACCTAGACCTAGCTTGTCAACAATAAAACACAAAACAAGACAAACAAATTTAGAACAAAGGCAGAACACAAAATAATATGTTAAGACAGAATCAGGCCTTCCAACCCATCTAACCTAGCCTAATCTAACACACACTACCAGCCTTAGACACTCAAAGAAGACAAGGAAAATCTCCCAAGAAAACTTAATTAGGGAAAAAAGATGCCAGAAACCTTGGATGGGGCGGTTCAAAGCGGGATCCCCTACCAGGATGGCTGGGCGTGCAACCTGTGCTGGAACAAATAATATAAAGCGTAGTAACATTGCATAACAACAGTGAGATGAAGAAAAATAAATAGGACATAACGAAAGAAGTAGTCCTAGCCTCTATTACAAAACCCACTTGGGAGTCAGCTCACTTGTTTTTTGGTTTTGTTAGCTAGCTAACTAGCTAGCTGGCTAATTTAGAAAAGTAACCAATGTTAATGTTAACAGGAGACCAGTAGCAACTACTAATGCTAATGTCAACTTGTACTAGATACATTTGTGAAAATCAGACGTGTTAACAAGACAGAGATAATTGGCTAACCAGATATTATAGCTAACAAATTGATATTATCTGAACACAATATCGATCAGATATATCAGTAGAGAAATTATGTAGTTCCCCATGACAAACACTTACCAATGTATGTTCAGTTTACCTCAGGTATGAGATGATGATGTGATACTTCATTGATCTCTTTTTGCTTACTGACCACCACGGGAAGGCCAGAGCTCCAGGTCTGCAATTCTGCAGCTGACCTAGAGCTGGTAGGGATTGAAGGACACTTGAATCCCTATATTTAACGGTCAGGTTTAGGCAACTAAAACTTTGGTTAACGTCAGGAAACTAAGACATTTTGGTTAAGGTTAGGGTAAGATTTTGGTCATGGTTAAATAAGAAAAAACTTTACTGAAAATGAAATCTTAACTCGCAAATCAACAATCTTAACACTTTGCGAGTCAGGTGACCCAAAATTCAACCTGGATCACCAGAGTCAAAGGGAAATGAAAACACCTATTCACCACCCCAATCGCCATGCGCTTAATTACAGTATTTCAATGTCAAACTACTGCCTGTTTCAGCGACATGAGCTCCGCCTCCTGTTTCACTTGATTTGTAGAGTACGAAACTACAACCGATTACTTTTCATAACTATAACTACGAATTTGATATGAAAACAGGTTGCACAGGGGCAGAGCAGAGGGACCACATCCAGAGTGATGTGATGTAAGGGGATTCGACTCAGAGCCACAATAATCCAGACCTCTGTCATCAGGGGATCAGCGCTGTTTGGTCAGCCAACCCTGCTGAGCCCTGTCAGACCCTGCACTGTCCTCTGTTTCTGTCTCTTATGATCCCTGGCTTGATCCCCAGGAACAGTGATATATTAGTGCACTCCATGCAACAGTTAAATAACTGTGTGTGTGTATCCACCAGACGCCATCTTTGGCATTGCTTTATTTCTCCTTTGATTTGACGTTTTTTGACTCCTAGACACAAAAAGGATGATAGTCCTCCAAATGAGCAATTTGTTCATACTTCAAAAAAATGAACATCATCAGTGAAAACATAAGCCTGCATTTGGAATGAAAGTCACAACATGCCCTTCATATTTTTAGACACATTTTGGGGGGAAATAATCACTAGAGACATGCCTGGTATTCTTTTATGCTAGCCCAAAAATCATTAAAACCTCCTCTCGGTTTCTTTGTTTGTGAAACACAAAACTAATAGAGAAAAAAAACATTGTTTCTGTTGATATGACTATTAGAGTGCAAACCAAGAAATTATTTGTGTGCAAAGGACGGTTGCAAAGTTGCTATAGAGCATTATCTCCCATCTAGTAAGTAGTGAGATAAATAAACAAGAATAGATAAAAGTCTCAGCTGGGTCCAAGAAGATACCAAATAAAGCAAATGTTTTGTCTTTATAAGTGCTAGGCCGAGCTCCCATCTCCTGAAGCCATCTCTAGTGTTTGTCTACTATTACAGCACCCTGCTTTCTGTTTTTCTGTCTGTGGGTTGATGTGTCTGTGATCTGTTTACTATAGCCTGCAGCCTTGCACTGTTCCACTCCTGTTTACTTTCCTCTGTGACCATACCATCTTGCCCATGACTCAGCTCCTCTGGCCAGTGTGTTTCGGCTGCCAAGGTTAATGTTAATCCTCTAGAGGTTGTGAAGCCAGACATGCACAAATGTGTCCCTGAAATCAGTCTTTTATCTAGAAGTCTCCCCCCTGGTGTACTATTCTGTTTGTTGGTGTATTTGTCTGTGTGTTTCTCTCTCTCTCCTGTCTGTCTTGGGCCTAGGCCTGTCACCTTGTCCCAAAAGTGAGTTTGAACAAAACTGGTAATAGGAGTCTTTCAAATTAATACAAAAAGTGTGAAAATGTATATGGAAATCATGGACTTGATGCACTATTTTTGTAAGGATGCATGCAGGGCAATGCCTCCTGCCATATGAAGTAACAATTACCAATTACCAATTACCAATTAATAATTAACATTTTCACTAAAGAATTATTGAGTTAATGTCAACAAATTATGCTGTCTAAGTGAAGAGAACAAGGTGCGTTCCCATTATTGTAATTTTAAAATAAAAGTAACGAAGGCCAGTTCCAGTGAGCAGAACAGTGCAGTGAGCTGGGGTGAAAATATAAACTGCGGTGGAGCTGTTGAGAAACGCTGGTATATTTTGATGATCCTATTATGATTACAAAGAAAATCACATCCAGAATCCGATTGCACACGAGGGGGCAGAGGAATTACAATAGTGAATCTGATTTTCTATCCTCAAACGTCTGTTGGGAGAAATACATTTGAATATCAAAAAGGGAGCAAGGAACAAGGTAAACTCCAAATCAACTAAGTCAATATATTTCTGAGCATGTAATTGTTTCTTAGATAAGAGGATGTCACTATTTTGCATTTCGGAGGCATGTGCAAAGAACTCCCCTTGTTACCTACAGTAAGGGGCCAGCCACTTTTGGCCTTGAATTTTTCTACATTCATTGCACATACCAGACAATTCAGTGGTCCCTTATTGGTTTCTCTACCACATTGCTGCACCATTTTCCCTCTAGTCTTCACTCCCAAGCCCTTCCACTTCTCTCCCACCAAAAATGTATCACACCTGCACTTCTCTCTATAGCTCACTCCTCACTCCTCAAATTCTCCATATGCCTTGTTCAGAGAGCAGAATAGCATGACAATTAAATAAATCACTGAAAATGTTGTGCAGAGAGAGAATTGCTAGCAAGGAGTCTGATGTCATTATTTCTTGCCAAGAAGGCTGTACAAAATAACCAAATGATAAGCAATTATTTAGCCTACAAAACTCTGGCATATTGATAGAAAGACAGGTGTCAGGGGTGGATTAACACAAAATAATTTTACTGTAAAATGAACTGTAGGATCCTGGGTAATCATTGCTTTCCTTCCCAATAGAGTGGTGCAGGAATGACTCCTAAAACCCGGAAATGAGTTAGCAGTTTTGCACTTCTGGTTCCCTCGATTTTTTGAATGGGGTTTTGGTTAGATGCCTGAAATAAGGTCTGTGGTTAACACAAACTTAAGAGATTTTCACATTTTGTTCTATGACATAAAATACCTCAGTAAATACCCCACTCGTGAATGTTTTACGTGTCTTAAAAAAGGCGGTTGCTAACAAGTGGCTAAATGAGACTACAGAGGTTGTCAGGGACGTTAA
>CABFOQ010036322.1:0-47604 GCA_900660455.1 Gephyroberyx darwinii
AGGGAGAGAAGAGGAACAGAAAGAGGGGGAGGGGAAAGAGAGCTGGAGAGAGAAAAACAGAAAGAGAGGTAGAAAGGGAGGCAGAAAAAGAGGGAGCGAGTGAGAGAGGAGAGGGAAAGAAAGCACAAAACGTATCTCGCTCTATTTTGTGGTTTCACAAATATGGCTGCAGCAAAAAAATCCACAATGGCATTGTTGGTTTTTACCAACACACACGCACACAAGCACACATACACACACGCACACACACACACACACACATAAATCATTGTAGTGTAAAACCAGCTCCTGTCAGGTATGTTGAAGTCCAGTGGCGGGGTCAAAGTTGGGTTGCTAGGCCTTGCTAACTGCCCTCTCACCCCGCTTAATTAAAGGGATACTACGCTAAAAAAAACAGAGGTTGCTCAAACAGTATCGTACCTCAAAACGAGCCTTAATGTCACCATGTCACACACACTAGTGTCCACTGGGCGCTTCAAGCTACGCTTATGATTCAACTACAAATGAATGGAAAAGATGTGCAGTGGAAATATCGGATGGTGCAAAGTGTGCCCTTATTTGAGATTCAAGTTATATTAATAGAGCTTGAAAAACAGACAGATAACAAAGGGCTTTGCTTGGTAGGAACATTACACATGTTGAGATTTTGCAGTTTATGCCTTTAAAGGGCTTACCAAGGCCACAGGAAGCGATGGAGAGTAGACCCTAAAAAAACTGACCCCTCAGGGCTGAATGTCCTGGGGACAAGAAATCATTTAGGACGGACTGAACTTTTCAACACCTATGGGATAAGAGAGGAAAGCCCTTTTTGGTTAGCCTGTATTTTAGAGCCAAACAAACTATGCCCCAAACACAACCGTTATGATCCTATGTCACACCTAAAAGCATTGGTTTTGTCATTGCTTCTGATGAACCAACAGATCTACTGCCTCACCTGCAGCTGTAAGTGATCCCTTGGATAGGTGTAAGATCTTTTACGGCTAACGTTAGCTTAACAAACCAGCGAAACTCTCAATCCGTCGCTGAGTCAAGCTGGTGTTTACGCCGAGTAGACTGACACTAGTGGCTAGCAGATTGGCGAGGTGAAGCCATCTTTCCCCACATGGCTGTTTGATGGCTTACTATTGATCATGTATCACATATAAAGTGACATGTCTCAGGCATTACTCTGAATGCCTCGTTATTCTATGGGAACTGTTTTGCATTACTATCGTTCACAGCTAAATATGTGGTCGCATGGCTAACACGAATAGAGAGCCACCCCTCGGACCCCTGCAGAAATGTGAGTTGAAGTGGCGGATGGGGGTCCTTCTGGTTCTGAGGCCCCGTTCCAGCATCAATTCAAGTTTTTTTTTTATGATATATGGACAATTGTGCTGTAATTTGAATTGTATTATTATGAATGCAAATGTTTTCATGCTGGGTCCAACTGAACAATAAGATGCTAGATGTTTTCTAGCTGTAAGGGGCCACTGCAGCTAAACGAATGTAAAAGGAAACACTGCAAGTGCTCTTGTTAGGCGGCCTTTCAACAACGTGTTATGTTCCTCAAATTTTGAGGAAGCTTAACTTTTTGAAAGATAAATTGGGGAAGATGAAAATGGTGCTGGAAAAGCACCCAGCAAGATTTTCTAGATATAAAAGCTATGAAAAAGGTACACCTTCTGTTCAGAACATACAGCATTACTACAGAACACAATTTGTTTGGGGTATAAAAAATAAAACACTATGCACAAAATCAGTCCCTCATTCATTTTCTATGATTTCACGCCTGAGTCTTACTTCTTGTTTTAAAGAGCCGGTTACGTATAAAAATAATCTGTGTTCTGTGTTTTAGGTGCAAGTTTAGTCAAGCCAATGACTCGTTTTTAATTTGGGACTTTTGGAACACTTTAACTATATTTTGGGACTGCAGCAAAAGAAAGGTAGCTTGAAACCTTGATTCCTACATTCGAGAGTCAGGGTTGACTCCTGCAAAGCGATTACGAGAGTCAAAACACAGTACAAACAAATATTCTAACCCACGGATCTTAAATTTCAATGCAAAGCCATACAATCAATACAAGTAATTGTCTCTTGATGCTAGATGTCACAATATCCAGGGTTGTCAGGGGTGGAAGCCCTCGCCTTAAACACACACGCAGCCAAGTCAATATCAGCTCTGACACAGAAATGGCCAATTTGTATTTCAAACGCAGAGGAGTTGAACGCCGGGGTCGTGCACCACTAGCCATGGGTCAAACCACCTTGCCCTGTAGCTCAGTGACCCATAAACCTCCCACTCTTTTCTTCAGATTTCATTTGATAAAAAAAAAAAACAGTCAAAAGAATTAGGCCAGTGAGCTGGAAGTGATCTTTTTTGTTTCCCCTATGGAGGTCAGCGAAGACACAAAATCAAAAGCTGATGTTTTCTTTTTCCTTGTACTCAAGTTTTGTTCTGAAACCCACCTTACACTGCCATCTATGAATACGGCATCACAGCGTACACCAGGTGGTAGACTGAAGGTAACCTATTTGCAGTGGTTCTTGAGGAGAGGTATTTCATGTAGAGCTGCCCTTTGGGAATAGGGTCCCATTGCCAATTCCAAAGTGTGTGGTATGGTAACTGTTCTAGCATCTTATCTTTATTCTCTTCTAGTAAGAGGGACACACATACATCCACCTCCCCGCTGTTATTTCTCACATAAATGGATCTGAGTGACGAGGCAGACAAATCTGGGTTGGCTGTATGTTTACGGGGTAATCAATCCAAAACCAGCAAAGCAACATTAAAAATACAGCTTATCTTTAAATTTGATTTCTTACACATTTCCAACTGCATTACAAATTCACTTGGAATTATGAAACGTCTGGTATGAAACTGTCAAATGAAATCACTTTGTGTCAAATTATGAGCAAAGATAGAATTTAAAATGTCAACAAACATCATCTCTACTACTCTGCTAAATGCTGCTATGGGCCTCCCATTTTGTTCCAGTGCTTTGTAACTAACAGTTTCAAACTACATCACTCCTTTCTCCTCCTCTCTCCCATCACTCTTTCCCCATGTTTCCATGGATACCTTCTCCCCCTTTGCTTGCGCTCTCTCTCTCTCTCTCTCCATTTCTCCCCCTTTTTTTATCACTCTTATCTTTTCACATCCAGTATCATCTCTACCATTCCTGCAAAGCTCATTTTTCCTCAGTCAATCAACTTTCCCATGACTGAGACCTATTTTTAAAATGCCGCCCCCAATTAAGTATATTATATATGCCGCCTCCCCCCCTCTCCAATTGAGTATATTACATATATACTTGATTGATCCCTGGAGGGAAATTCTCTTTACTTGTTCTCCTCTGGTTGGAGATCACAATGCAGGGTCACCTACACAACAGCACCCCTGGAGCTCGTTGGGATTCAGTGTGTTGCTCAAGGACACTTCAGCAGGGCAGATGCTTGCAGAAACAGGGGCTTGAACCTGGGTCTCCTTACTCACCACACCACCCTGCCGATACTGGTACATCCAGCCTTAACAGAGAAAAACCTCAACTGTGGATTCTGAAATATCTAGCAGAGACAAGGAATTCTTGAAAAGTCAGGAAAAATCATGTCCCTGCATGTACTCATGATAATATAACTTCCTTTTGCCCTGTATTTTTACGGGTTTGCTCTCAGTTTTAGTCAGAGTTTATCTGGCATCCCAGCATGCCTAGTGCACACAGCAGACTGGCACCAATTGGGCCCATTTAACAGAAAACGCAACAGTAGAGAACATGTCACTTGCATCAAGATGTGTAAAACAAAATACGGTACTTTCATTTCATCATCACTGACTGCTTTTACATGCAGCCAAAGAATCCCTTAAAGCAATACACAGACATTTGGGAAATAAGCATGATCGGTTTACCATTCAATGAGAAGACTGGTAGCAGTCTCACCTTTCAGCTGCTCCTAATTACTAACAGTCTTACTAATTGTAATTAAATAATAGTCTTGAAGCATAAGCACGCACTGCTGCAAACTATACGGGTCTGAGGTGAAACTGTTACCAACCTTGTCGTTGCACAACGCTATGTTGATTAAAGAGCTTATTTGCCAAAATGTTGTTGTATCCCTTTACTCTTCAACCCCAAAGGACTGCCCTTAAACAAACTTCAAACAGACAAGAGTAACCTCACTGGCCTCAAACTGTGAAATTCTCACACATAAATCAAGTTCACCAGTCCAACTGCTTTTCATATGGGTGGAAAAATAATCCATTTGCAGCCTCCATGTAAACTAGATACCACCAGTAATGCCTGAGAGATACGAGGTGTCAATCAAACCAACACCGTACAATGGCTGCAGTTTCTCTGGTTTCCTAGAGTGATAACACAATCCACACAACTGTAGTACGGCTAAACACACATCACCCTCTGTAAGGCTGCGGAGATAGTGCACCCAACCCAGCAGCACTGCCCCAAGTGTCGCACAGTGTCATGACAAAAGCCTAGTCACCAAAAGAGAGAGAGGGAGAGACAGACTGTGTGAAAGGAAAGAGACAGAAAAGAAAACTGACAAAATGAGACACATAGAGAGACAAAACAGAGACAGGCGTAGTTGTGCGTGTGCACGTGCGCACATACACATGCGCGCGCACGCACACGCGGCTAAAATTACATTCAAGCGGGCATGAACCAGGCTCCTGCTCCGCACTATGCTGGAAAGTGGTAGTTAGTGAACTGAATAGAGGTACGCAGAGACCTGAAGGCCAACGCTGATTATGGTTACCTAGCTGACTGGCTGGTTGGCTGGCTGCCTGGCACAACAGCACATGGGCTGTGATGAATACAGTCCAATCATGAAACAAGATCTAGGCTAAACACCAGGATGCAAAAGGATAACATAGAGAAGGGAGGAAATAATGAGGAGACGTCGTCTTCATTAGAGGAGCACGGGAATTGAATATCCAACTCCACAAAACAATGAACACAATGGACAACACTGTATTCTGTTAAAATGCAGCAAAAGTCTAGCTTCAACACCGCTAATCTTTTTCATGCAGAGACTTTGTTTGGATTTGGGAGGATTGACAAGTCCAAACCGACTGGCCAGACCACTAGTAACAACTTCACACAGCTAAAGCTGGCAAAGACACCATTTAGCCAGACCAGCAGCGAGAGCAAAACTGACAGGCATGTCTCACACTTAATTAGCATTACATACTGGGCTTTGTCTATTAAGAACTCCTGCCACGAAACAAAGTCCAAGCCATATTTAAGAGTTAGGAAAATCTCTACATCAAAATGACCAAATTGACATTGGTGTTCTTTCAGTCTTATCAATAGTAAACATGTGCATTGATTCTAACAGATCTACTAACAGATCTACTAACAGATCTAACTCGATTGTATTGTATCTAATTGTTTGAAAGGATAGTCCAAGGGTGATTTGAATGGGGCTGAAAGGGGGTTGCATCCCTTTTCTAAGCACACATTAGTACATATAACCCTGATATTGACTACAGACTTTAGGTAAACACAGGAACTTATCTGCCCAACCTGGCGTCCCTTTTGATCTGAATCTGAACAAAACACGAATGATGACACACATGATTCTAGGATTAAATCAAGAATATGTTTCATAAATAAGGCCCACTGTCTTTAAAAACCAATAGTCAGTCTTAACAAAGATCTCTCTTTACTAGGGACCAAACTGTCTAGTAAGGCTGCTACTAGTAATAACACTCGGAGTTGACAAGACGGTTTTGCTTAGAATCAAATTCACCTTTATTCGCTAGGTACATAAAAATGAGTATGACTATCATTATTAACAGTAATTCAGCAGAGTAGTGAAACCGACAAACATGAGCACTTCTTGAGATGACGTGGGGGTTTAGGAAGGTGAGAAATTGTATCAAATACTAAAAGCAAGACAATAACTCAACAGCTAATTCATTCCTCATCATACAGGGAAAAAAAACAAATTGCACTAATTCCTGATGAAGCCATATTCAAGAAACTTAAATTAGACAACCAATCTAAATCTTATTCATGTTTATTTGAACAATTCGATGGTGGAGCCCCCACATTTCCACTAAGCCAGAGTATTATGACATTCAACACACACATGACACTCATAGACAGTCCATACAAACAAAGCATAACACTCTGGAGGTCATTCAGCATGGCTATAACCAACAGGCCGTACACGTTAGGCCTTTGTGCTTCGAGAAACATCATCCCCTCTTTTTTTAACCCTGCCTGCAGCGCAGCAGAGCGCTGCAATGTGCTGACACCATCAGCGGCTGTTCTGAACCTTTTACCCCAGCCATATCCCCACTTCCTTTTATACAGCAGTTAAATATAATTTCAGTGTAACAACAACAAAATAATAATTTTAAAAAAATCACAATTTCCATTTATCTTCACAAGTGATGTGTCTCATTTTTAGTGTCTGGTAATATTTTTAATATTATTGAAATAACCTGTATTATGTACGTCCTGGTCTACTTGCAGTGTGGCTGGCTGGAGCATAGTGAGCCTGCCACTGATGATCCATGGGAGAATGGCTTATGATCCCTGAGCAGCATACAGATGTGTAGTAGCAGCAGCAGTAATAACACATTATCGATCCAAACTTTGGGAAATTCATTCATCACTGTACAACTGGCCAAGACATATAGAAATAGTGCAATTAAACTTGGAGGCTTCATTTTTGCTGACCAAGTACGAGCCCTACATTTTGAGAACTTGCCAATGGTTTTGATTAATAGCGACAATTTTTGGCCATGTTATATTAGTCCATCAAAAGTTGTGGGGATAAAATTGTACATACTGTCATATTTAAAAAACTTTGTGCTTGTAATCAAATCAAATGGCATCCTCCCATATAAATGTGTAACGTAACAAACCGCATGGCATCATCAAGTAGGCCTTCACCACTACAAAAACAAGTACTTTGAGGCCAGTAACAGCTGATATCCAACCTGCAGTGTTCACCATTAAGCGCGATAGGTAAAAATCACAAGGCAGAGCACTTAATTTAGACCAGTAACATACAGTTAACACGGTGACACCACACCAGCCAGCAAGCACAACGACACCGCTGAGCTTTCTGGCTTTAGAAACCTGATGACTATGAAGAGCTGTTGCATTTGCATGGCAGTACGGCAATATTTCCATCTCAATGGCAATCATTCAGACGAGCCACAGTCCACACGGAAGGGATGTCTTTTTAATTCTTATCAGCCACTTAAGTGCACTGGCACTGAATTGCACCAGAGCAGATCTATAGGCCCCGGGGCTGCCTGGTGGTATGTACAGCATGCAGCTGCCTAGGAAGGCACAGGCCTGCAAACAGCATGCACACATTATATGATCAGACACTGTAAGACGCCAGGAGTCAGGGATGTTATTAATTCTGTCTTGGCATTTCAATAAGCAACATTTATAAAATGGCAGGAAAGTCACTTATGTTGCAGCTCACAATTCCACCCCACCACACACGCAAGCCCAAACAACCATACACACCCCTCATATCCCTAGGCATCCAGTGTTAGGTGCATTTCCCTCCCTTGTGCAGTGGAGGACACCTGACACAATCAAGTGGCCTATCAATTGATATGTGACAGGCGAGTGACGCGTCAGCCAACTGGTGGCAGCCCGTCTCCCCGCTGAAACAAGCGGGCTCGGGCTATAAGGTTATCTGCTGCATTGCATCTTCCCGGTGCGGTGTCCAAATCCACGCTGCGCGGGGTTGTGACCAAAATGTGGCCTCGATAGCAGCGTGCCACACCGAGGCAAGCCTATCAGGTTTAATTCACACTGTAATTTGCGCACGCCTGGCCGGTGATAATAAAGCCATATTCCTCTGAGCACGCGCTGTATCTTTAAAGAAGGCCCGACAACTTAACAGGGAAAACTTTGTTCGAGACAGGCCTACGCGAGACGTCTTGGGCTCGGCCCCGCTATTCGCATGGAGGGTTAAGTGTGTGTCTGTAGGTTAGTGATGGGCAGACATGGGCGAGTGTGGCCTGTGGTAGCCCCTACTCCTTTCTGCGTCTCTTTCCCCAGTCTCTCCATCCCCCTCTCGACGCCATCTGTTTGTGGCATGAGAGAATGTGGAAGTAAAAAAAAAAAAAAGACGACATTTTGACTGTAGTTGCTGACCTACATCGGCCATTTGTTTTCGGTAAAGCGTAAAAACGCGAGCGAAACACTCACGGCCACAATGTGCACGAAATAAAACGAGCATACAGACAGGCATGCATTTTCTATGCTGGTCAAGAGGAATTTAATAAGTTACGGTAGGAAACAGTCCGCCTCGCCGGGCCGGACAAGTCAACGCTCCAGCAGCAGCCTATTCCCTCAATTATCACCGATAACGAAAGAAATCATAACTCACCTGATTCCAAAATCGGTTTATGGTGGCGACGTGACTGTGATTATTTTTAATATCGGAAAAACAGTTACAACGGTGGGTCCCCGTTGTGTGTAGCAGGAAGGAAGGAAGGGAAGGAGAGAGGGGCTGACGTGAATGAATAAACAACTGAGCTCCTCCTCAACGCCACAAGTAAAGGAGGAATGTGGCTGACTTAGTGGAATTCCCACCAGCCATTATCGGCCTCCTTTTTTAGCCCTTATCAATTAATACTGGGTTTTTTTTCAAAACAAGCTTTAAATCCTGTGCTATCGGTTCACATTTACACCCAAGCCTGGCGATGTCATTTTGCCAATTTAAACAGGCCTAGTCTACCTTTTGGGTGACATATCGAGACACTTTTACTGTTTTATTATTTTCCCGCTTCATTTTTATTAAAAAACAAACAAAACAAAACCCAGCAACCTACTGCTAATTGTTACTGTCAAGCACATAATTTGTGTCAGATGAACAAAATCCACCAGATGGCGCTGTGTCTGCGTCCTAAGAGCTGAATTTTGCATAAAGTGCCAAATTCATTCGATGCATGCCATGAAATACCCCATGCATGTTCTACTGCATCGCCTGCGTTATTTAGAGCCACACTTGAGTGTTATAATTACATGAATTGTGCATGAATTGTATTATATTGTATACATTATACGATGTGGAGGAAAAGCAGAAGCTGCAAAAAGGGGGAATTGCCAGTGGAAATGAACCCCTAAACCTGAAAGCCTGAATAAGAAAACAGAAAAGATGCACCCCTCCGTTTTAAATTGGCGATCCTTTCCTGGGGCACAGCAGGAAAGGTGGTGGTAGTGGACTAAACTGGTCTGGGGGTCTATGGGGATTTCTCAGGGCCCAGAGCCCCTAGTGGTGCTCCTTGTCATTTCTTAAATAAGCAGTGTAAGTCTTCATTGTTTAACATTTAATGTTCAGCAAGGCTGGGATTGTTTTCCCTCACACATTCCCCTAATCCATAGATATCAAGGGGGTGGTGAATTTTGAGTGATCAGTATGATTCCAGTTATTCCACTTAAAATGTTGTGGTCCAGTAGCCTCAGGTGCATAAAAGTTTTGGTATTGTACTGGAAAGTTTTGGTTTTGTGTCTTGATAGAAATATACAACCTCAACACTAGAGGGCACAAGCACTCCATTGAATTTGCCTATGTTGCAACGCTTCCAAAGGTCTGTGTCTCATATGATTGAGACATAATTGATTGCTGTTACTGTGGGAATAAATACAATCAGTGTTCCCCTGCTGAAATTGTTCTTGGCAGAGTGGTAAGGCCACAGAAACAACATTACACTCCGAAATTCTCCATTGAAACCAATACAAATTCTTTTAGGTGGGGTGGCTGCTCCTCCACCAGTCAGTGGTAGAGCCTCCTCTGCTCCTTTAAAGGGACATACATTTCTTCACAAAAAAGAAATAATGCTCAGATAGGCGTGGTTAATTTGATACTAAAAATTATAAGCTCGATGAAGGTCTTTTGCTCTGTGATTCTGAAGAACATGCACTGTTCTCAGTTATTGTCAGTGTGGCAAAACAACACTGTAAGTCCCAGTATACTGTGCTGCCAGTCCAAACCTGTGGTCTTGCAGTCCCCTAGTGGCTGTGCCTAATTGTGATATCAAGCCTCAGTGACTATTCAAACAGCCTGTGATTATCCAGTGTTATTGACAGAGTATGGCCTTCCACATAAGGACGCACTCAGACGCTTTGAATCTCAATGTTTACAGGTCAGTGCATCTCAAACGCCAGTTAAAAACATTGCAGGCAAAGTGACAATCTTGATTGATTCGAGGGTGAGAACATTGAACACATTGTCAGAGAGACAGAGTACAAAGCAAATACTCTCAACGGTAGTGAAGCATCAATACACAATGTAGGAGAGTTCAGGATGCTCAACGGGCTATGATTCATACCACTTTGTCAAACACCGGGCATTTGAGTATGTCTCATAACCGCTTGTTGTAGCCTCTCCTGCATCTTTCCTGTCACTGTCAACTACATGCTGTTTCAAAGCAGAAATGCCTTTGAAATAATGGACAGACTGTGTGAAGTAATATGCAGCATTGGCTTTGACTTCCATTAAAACACACTACTGCATGTAGATACTCACATATTAATATTCTAGTCTGGTACAGTTGGTTCATCATGATGCGCTACCATGATAATTTGACTGCCTGCTCTCACGTTGCAGAATTTTTGCGCAGTTGAGTTTTTGAAAATGGCTTTAAAAATGCTTTGGGTGGTTGATTTGATAGCAAGGCCCATCTCCTCCTCATCTTCCTCCCCTCTCCTCTCTGCCCTGCCTGTCCAGACTGTGATTAAGATCTGCTTCATCACTTTGGACTGTCCACTGTTTACTGTGCTTTATCTGCCTTGCTCTCTCTCTCTCTCTCTCTCTCTCTCTCTCTCTCAACACACACAGGGAAGATAGTAGGGCTGGGTCTGTATAATTGTCAGCCTAATCTGCCATTAAATCCAGTCTTCTTTCATTGAAAGTGCACTGATTCGGAAATGGAGGACAGTGTAAGAGGCTGTGCTCCATCCAGTAAGTACGGTACAACCATCATCCTCACTTTTGATTTCCAGAGTAATGCAGAGATTGTGCACTGAGTATAGAGTGCATGACTTCCACTTGTTCTGCTGGCTGAGAAACAGGTTGCACAATGATTAATTCATGGCAGAAATACTGGGGGAAAGGGAAAATTCACCCTAAAACAGAATTGCCATGTGCTACTTGTTATGACCTTGGCTATTGAACATGTGAACTTCTACTGCCCCAACACGCCCTGCATTCACATCCCTGGAAAAGGCTGAGGGCCTGGAGATTTGTGATCACATATGACTTTATTACAAAGGTAAAGCCAAGAGAGCCAAGGATGATGCCATTAACAAACTGTAGCACTTTTCTATTGACACTGAATGGGAGCCAGAGCTTCTGCACACAATGACAGTACGCAGGACAATTTGGCAGGAATCTGGGTCATTTTTCTGCTTCACACCTGTAAGCAAAACAGTTCAGTGAATCTTATTTGGAAGTGCAATAAAAAGTCTGAGTTGACAAAAGCCAGTCTCCAATTCATTATTAACGGAGCAGCTCCAGGTCCAGGTTTTGTCTCTGAATCACATAATAGATTAGATCCTAAGTTCACAGGAAGCTTTGGGACAGAGCAATATTGATTGGACTGTCCAAGAGAAGAGGATGTGAATTCTGTTTTAGGGGATGTTTTTCCTAAAATGATTAATGGAGGAAATACTCCTACGATAAAAAATCCAGTAATTCTTGTTCATTACAAAGGATATGTTACAATCTATTTGTATCTCTTGTAATGAATCAACTTGACCTAACCCACCTCGAAGACAATGCACCAACTCATCAACTGCTCTATCATCCTTAATTCCACGAGTTAGAGAGGTCATAGAAATGAAGATCCCAGTGTACTCAATTTGTTACCCCAATGGATTTTAACTGTGGACTGACAAATCTGTGGGCCGCCATGTGTTTGCTGTTCATTCAAGGAGGTTAATGCACTGCTTTCTCAATTCAGTGGACAGCTTGTTTTATTAGGGTGTAACAGTATTACCTCATGTGTCCTCTGACAACCAGCTCCAGGCCCTCAGCCTTTTCCAGGGATGTGAATGCAGGGTGTGTTGGGGCAGTAGAAGTTCACATGTTCAATTCCTAACCAGATCCCCTGAGAATCCACAAGCTATTGCGTAAGGACTTGTTTCGGACTTGATATCCTGTGTTTTCCTGAAGAATTAGGAACAGGAAACGTTTGGACTTTTGTCCTGGACAGTTGCTCAAGTGAGGGATGCTCTGATGAGGATCTAGTAGATGGAAAGTTCAGCATTAATTGTCAAAAATCCAACGATCTAAAGCATATTGAAATCTTATAAATGCTACTGTACAAAAGCTAAAATACTGTATATTAGCTAGAAATTATTGTAGACACATTCCAAAAGATTGTAGGGCAAGCATGTGAACTATGACTGCAGTGTGAATACCGGAGTGGGGGTCAGAATGTGTCAAGAATCCCACTCCAGTAAGGGAGCTTGATATAGCCGAGGTCCCGCTAACCCCCGATGAGAAGGCAGTAATTAGTGCAATGGCATCCCACTCCTCCATGACATACTGCCCTAGAGCCCACTGGCCAGAGCCTATTTCAAGATACATGGCTCTAGTCAGGGTTATTCATGAGTGTGTCTGGGAATATATTGCAATGTCTGTTGTATAACTAGTGTTAGTAGGGAAATGTATAGGAGCATGTAGACACTGTCTACAGACAGACAAGAATCTGGAAGAGACGTCTTCATAAATTGTTTTCCACCGCAGCAACCTGAAGCTGAGGTACTTTTACTTTTTTTTACTTTTTTGAGCAGGAACTTTCTCAGCAGTAACTTTTTTAGTTCCCCAAAAGAGTTTGAGGTTGCTTTCCCACCACATCAAAGTACTGGGGAGATTATGTGTAACTATGGTTAAATGGTCAAAGGGGTGATGGACAACGATGTGCTTTTTACTCGTTTATTCCTGCAGTACAAGACAATAAACACATGAATGTCTTCACACAAGCGTGGTGTCTGTGCTAACTCAGGATCTCAGCAGTCAAGCCTACCGCTTCTGCTGGAGCACAGCAACACCACAAGGACACGCGCAGACCTGCTGTATACCACAACTTCAAATGAATACCAGTTGGGACTGCTTAATTATGGTGACATTTCACTGTAACCAGGAGTACATTCCTAACTCTGTTAATATGCAAATAAGGCCACATTTATTTGCCAAATTTGTGCCAACTGGCTGCCAGGTTGGTTCTTGTACCTTTTGATGGCTGAAACAGAAAATAAAAGTTAGCATTTCTTACCACTTACTGAAATGTATTGGCAGAGAAATCTACTACTGCATGCAATCCATGTAGTAAAAAGTGGGACTTCTATGATGGCTACATCTCCACTCAGTCACAACATGAAGCAGACCTGGGAAACTTATTCAGAACATTATTATGAATACTGTACTTGATTTATCTTCCCCACTAACATCTAGGTAAGATAAATCAAGTGCTCCTTATGTTTTCCCAAGTATGAGTGGGCTTCAGAGCACACTGGGATATAGGGCAGTTTGAAGATTAATAAAGGCAAATACTGGCTCTTTTTTTGTTTTCAAAAGCAAGAATTATTACAGTCTGTACAGCTTCCCATTTTACAAGTATCCAAATTCAAACGAATTATACACTTGTCTGGGATTTAAAAGAGTATACCCAGAAGTATCACATACTCTATAAACTCAGCAAGCGGGGTCACAACATACAGACAGCATATGCAGACAGACAACACGGTGTGACTGATGTCTTCTTAGACAACTGGATAACAGTCTTACCACACAGTCAGCCAAACATTGAGTAATGCAGTGCAGAGCAGATGATGTTTCAGTACATGGCTGTTTCCTTTACTGTAATATCCATTTGCATGAAAATTGTTCTTTTCACACACATCTCCATGACACACGTCTGACCACTACACCAAAAGATCAAGGGTCACCCACAGTGCAGCACCCCTTGACAAGTTAAGGGTTCAGTGCATTGCTAAAGGGCACTTACAATTAGCAGGCAGTCCTGATGTAATGCCAGCTACCCTCCAAAAGCTTGAATATACCCCATTGCTGGAGCTAGACACTGAACCAGCTACATTCCAGTTGCTAATTGGTCTCACTATCCTCAAGGCTATTTCCGTTCTGTTCTACCTTAAATGGGAAAAAGTTAGTTATGTGATATCTCTCAGAAGCCTTTTCTTGGTTTTCCTGGCTCTTTCAATCTACATTGTCTTGTTTTCAACAAGCAATAATTATCACAGCCTACACTGTGTATGTCTGCACTGTCCTTTTCGATAGACTCACAGCACACTGGATTCCAGCTAAAGTATTTTTTTTTTTCCATTTTTACATGTTGGAACCGGCCTCATGTCTGTGAAGGAAATCCTCTTTACATGGCTTTGGACAATGGCACTTGGCCGTATGGGTTTCCTTGAAAGCAGTTTTAATCAGCGTGGAAGCAAGAACACGAACACTTCCTTGTTATTGTGGCATTTTTTTCTTTCAGAAGCTTCCTATTTTCACTCTTGTTTAAAAAAAACCCAACTTTTTTCAGTTTCTGCTTAAGTCCATTTAGGTTCAAAACATAGCTGCTAATGAAAAGTGGCTGTTCTCAGGTCTGAACATGTTTATAGACTCATTTGACTACTAAGGACCAGAGGAGGTCAAAGCAATTACCCTTACACCTAAAGCCAGTGTTCACTTGGCTGATGGGTTTGCAAATGAGGCCCAAAACAGAAAACAGATTTTTGTAAGAGATCAGAGCCATATTTTGTTAGGAAGAGACATTTAAAAGAGCCTATAAAATTGGGGGATGGTGTATTCCTTTCAGGTCTGAGTCATCGTGTTATGTCCTGTAGGGACTGTAGTGGGATAGAGGAGCTGTACTGACAGTCAAAGCTACTATGATGTGTGCAGTATCAAACAGCACTTGAATATAGCTAAAACCAAGGGATTTCATCTGCTTATGGCTCCATGTCCAGCTGAAGTCTTGGAGGATGAGAGTGCTTCTCTGGAAGCCGTGGGCAGCTCACATATGAGTGACCAATCTTGTTCAGCTGGGAGAATGGAGAACTCACAGAGGTTATGGGTGTCTATTCGGCTCCAGTACAAAGCTTTGATAGAAACCTAGTGATTTGGTGGATGGAAGGATATAAGCTATGCACCTGTTAGGGGTTTCTCCCTCATACTTTGAAAGAGTTTTTTACAGCCCGAGGTGCACGGCAAGCACAGGTGCTGCCTTTGTTTGATGTAGAGAGAGTCTCTCCTGACTGGGGGAAATCCACCCACCTGTATCCATGTAAGTTATTGAAAACTTTCTCTCCTATGGATCCATAGTGGGTTTTATAGGGTCTATGGCACATAACAGAAGAGGTGGAGCTTTTTCAGGAACATAATGTTGCAATTTGAAACTGAGATAAGATGTTAATCTGAAGGTTTCTTCAAGTGGCCTGAACTAAGGGTGGGATACATGTGGACTGTATAAATCAAGGGGATTGCAGCAGTTCTTAATTTGTTCAGCCTGAGAGTCATATTCAGTAAACAGCCTCTCCCTGGCACGAACACTAGCACTCTGACGAGTGTTTTTAACATTTTTAACATTTTCCCCTTAAAATTGCAAGTAATATTCACAAGCTGTTTGTCTAATGTACGCACAGTGATTGGACTAGCATCAATTAAATTCTACCCATCCCTTATTTCTAGTGGTCCTCTGGGGATGTGGAAGCCAACCTTTTCCAAGCACACTTACTCCAAAGTAAACACACATTGATTCCAAGGTAGATTAGACACCAAACCAATCGAAGCAGATGGTCTGCATTAATTGGTAAGCTGTTATTACAGACTAATTCAAGCATAAAGAAACATATTAGTAATACCTTATTTGTACCCACATTGTCTTAGGGCCCGACAAGCTAACTGATAAGAGGTTAGCCTTATTGTAATGCTCATTGTTTCACAACTGCTGTTCTGCTAATTGTTGCCCCTGGCTGTGAGTGATTTACTTGTGCCTTGTTGTCATGTCTCTTGTTTGTGTGTTCTCTATGTTAATCCAAATCAATTGAGCCTCCACTCAAACGGCCTTTTGTCTTTTCCAATTGTAAATCATTTGTTCTTAATCAAGCTGCCTGGTTAAATAAAGGTTAAATAAAATAAATAATCGTTAGCCACATAGCAGATCCAGTGGTGCTTGTTCCCACCACCACCTCCAGTACTTTATTATTTCATGAGTGGAAGGAAGTTAAAAAGCTGGTGGTAAGCTGTTGCAGCAGGCAGGTGCAGTGTTCCAGAGAGGCCACACCATGGCTGAAAATATGAGATTGGGCCTTGGAACGACTTAATACAGCCATATTTCATACCGAGGAGATCTCAAGTTTCAGAAAGAACTTGCACAACCTGTCAGTGCAACTGCCTCCCTCATGTTTTTAATTTTCTATGAGTTATTCTATGAGTTTTATTTGACTCATAAATTAACTTAACCATGAAATGAATTCTGAAACTTGGTTGAGTCAAGGGAAACCACTTCAATGGGAGTGAAATTAAATCCTCTCAGAGATATCAACATTTTAGTTGGATGTCACATGAAAGAGTTTGACCTTGTCGGTGTCAGGCAAATGCACATCCATTATAGGTTGTTAAAGCCCAACAATGGCTACTGACTCATATGTCATCCAGATTCATTCCTACGTGATGCCGCACACATGCATATATGTATCAGTTATCAGAGAATCACATCAGTAAAAGGATATCCAATAGCTCCTAGGTCAAAAGATGAGCCGGGATGATGCCTCACCGCATCCTGCTATTTTCACCCAATGAGTCACTATAACACTGAAAGACCAATTGTATTCATTAAAGAGAAGCAAATTATCCCTATGCCCTTGTTGGCCACATCTCCCCGCTTTTGTTGTGGGCAGCGATGGGTTATTACTCTTCTCTCAAAGGGTCATTAAGCCATTTTAATTCTCCCCACTTCACTTTGATGCTGCCTCTGTGATGTCAGCCTTTGTGAGGCCACAGTGTGGTTTAACTGTCCCTTTGTCTGAAATTTGACTTTTTTTGGAGTCAGGAGTGTGTTGCTGTTGGTCTAGACTGGGGTACCCAATATTGTTGACATGGAGGTGCCATGGGCCAAAATATAACATGAATGAAATTTTATTAAAACAGACCAAATATAGCATATTGTATTGCTCTCTCCTATAAAGCAGCTCTGGGTGGGACTTTCTGTTTGAAAATAGAGAGACAAGCACTGAAGTCTCACCCAGCAGACCACTGAAGACCCAATTATTCAGTACAACCCTGCTACTCTGTTTCTCCAAGCCCAAGAAGAATTATCTGGAAAACCCTGCAGTAATAACACTGGAAAGATGCAGGGTGATGGGCCTGTGTGTTTTTTTCAATCATGAGAGCAACCATAAAATCAAGCCCAGATGTATTTTTTGTCAGCTGTGTAGTGTTACATAAGGTTGTTTAACCTAGGGAGGGATACAGGGAGCCAAATTTGGTTTAAAGCGACACTAGGCAAGATCCTTAGACCTGTCTTATCACCTGTCTAAATCACAAAGTAGGGCTGCAATAGAGAACAGCGTCCCATCCTCCCTAACTGACATGATGCTGATTTATCCTATTTGTCCAAATACAGTTCTGGTTTTGGGTATGTACACATCTCCACCCACAGGAAGAGACAAATCAAGTTTTAACAGTGTAATAAGAACTGACTCCTAAATAACAGTGAGCACTCACCAACGTTAGATCTTTCGCCTCTTTCGTCCCTTTGGTATCCTCTGGTATAAGGTGATCACAGACTGGCTGCGCTGATGGACATGAGCGTCACGTGACTTCTGGTTACTGAAGTTCACATTCTGCCTTTTGGAGCCACCAGCATGCAAAGTTGCGAAACTTTGACTTAGTATCAAAAATGATTTCTCAATATGGACGAAATATGGAAGAAAATCTGTTCCTAAAGTGAGCCTGTAAACGTGCAAATGGGTGAAACACAGCAAGGGATCAAGGGAGTGAAATAATGAAGTTTTGGCATAAATTGATTGTTAAAATGACACTGACGTAAAGGACTTGACAGGTGCTTCTGAAAAATGACTGTGTTTGTATTCAAAGCCCGTGTCATGTCATTCTTGTTCATGCATTGCATCATATCCTTTTCCCATCTGGAGTGACTGGACTCAAATGGGCTGGGCTGGACAATGATGACTATCTCCTGCTTCTCACAAGGTCAGAACTCAACAGTCTAAGAGTGTGTTTGTTGTCTGCTCTCTCCTCTCTGTCTCACTCTTTCTTTTTTATTCTCTGATGTGTCAGTCCATCAATGATTGATGTGTACCCCAAAGACTTGACTCATCTTTCACCTGCAGTGTGCCTGACAGCTGTTCAGTCAGCTCGGCAAAGGCCCAAATGCATGAACGCACAGCCCCGGACACCATCTACAGAATCATATAAGCTCCTCAGAGGCAATGTGGTTGTGGAAAGTACAAAGACTGATGTATCACTCGCCTCTGTCTGTATGAATCATTTCCCATCCAATATTTCTCTCTCCACGGGGTTTCCTCCTCTGTGTTTGTTTCTTCTTTATGGACTGGGTGGAGATAGGGGAGTGACAGATCAGTCCAGATGCTAGCTTGCCTGCCTTTTTTCCACTACATCTTTGTATGAGAATCAATGCTTTTAGTCAATATGTGCCCCACCCTTTAACGCCATTCCCAGGAGCACAGAAATAAAAAGCCACTTTTCAGCTGTGAAGGCTGTAATTCCATGTTGTCAGAGCCTATTGTATTGTAGAAGCTGCATCTGTTCTTGTCTTTTATTGTCTATTGATGGTGTGGGAGCAGGAGACGCCTCAACAGGCACAATTATGCTGCTTCATGAACCAGCCAAACTGCATTTCCCTACCCAAGGATCAGCACTTTCTTGAAACCAAAGGTGGGTAAACGCTGAATAAATGTGTTTATCTTCTCCTATTCCGCTGCAACGATGGACTTCAAAGCTTTCTGCTAAGACTCAGCTCCACCGCGCCTACAGTAACATATTCAAGTTCATGCAAATGTGATGAGCAGGTCATATACCCTTGGTGCAGGCTTAGCCCTGGTATCGTTTTCTGTTTGTTTGGCCTTGGTTTTCGGTTTGGGGGAAAGATTATACTTGCAGAAAGTTTTAAACCCCAATCCTCACTTTAAACAGATAGACCCGCCAGTGTTTGGAGAGATGTCGACAGAGCTTTGGAGGGGTAATCTAATCCTTCAAAGATGTGAATGCCATTAACAAAAGTTTCTGATAGTTTCTTGGCATTTCTCGAAGCGGTAACTATTTCATCATCACAAACAAACACACACATCTCAATGATCAGTTGTAAAAAACAAGCACTGCATATGCACAGTATTTTTCAAAATGTTTGGTGACTCATGTCTCCTGACTAGTTGACACGAAACAGAGCACCCACATCCTGGTTATTTATTCAGCTTGTCTGACCTGGTCTCACACACCAGTGGCATAGCCTTGTATTGTTTCTCTGTTAGGGAAAATAGAAAAAAAGGTTTGTTGACTGAATAAAGTCAAGACAATTATGACATCAACAACAACGCCGAGGTTCGGCAACTGAGCAACCAGCAACCAGCAACCAGCACAGGAATAAGAATTGTTTTTATTGAACCGTTTTTATTCAAGCATCAACAATGCATGTGAATTGAACTAATGTTCTAGATGGCTGGTCCCATGTCAACTTACTGAATCGATTGCTTCCTTGAAACTTGACACAACCCTCTAATAGTCTGCCTAGGGAGAAACCCTCTTCCACTGTTTGTGATCACTTCCTGGCCTAAGAACCTAATGTAAACTAGTTCACATTCCCACCAAGAACTACCCGTCTGATTTTAAACAGTTCTTATCCATGTTCTTGTCCCCCTCACTCCCACAGTTTTCTGTGTAAAGTCAAGTCAAGTACAGCCAACATGACCCCCTAGCACTCCCAGCCCAGTGGGAAGTTTTCACTTTCACTTTAGTAGACCATTTTAACAAGCATTCGTACACCCATGTGAGTTCATGAACAATTAAATACTAATATATAACTAATAATAATACTCACCCTGGGTATCTGTACTGATGTCACTTCCCACTGAGCAATTTTATGTTGATTAGCTGCTTAAAAGACATCTAAATGGTTTACAGCATATAAGCTACAATTTGGAAATTGACTCTTGATTGCCTTATGTTGAGTGTCACTGAACAAAAATGTTCAGCCAAAATGCAACATATTCAACAGAACTAAAGTGCTAGTACCACAAAACTGTACTTAATTATAATAGTGGAGTAAATAATACTTTCCACCTTTGGTGTAAAGTCAAAAGACTAATTTCCTGGCACATGCAGCCTTGGGAGGGAACACTGGTGGAGCCAGACCCCTGATGGAGCTCTGTTCCCATTTAGCCAGGAGGAAGTTGACCTCATCAACATGAGAATCCTCAGATGGCTGACATCATGGGGAACCTATCCACCACACTAATAATCCCCCCGTCACATCTGAAAGACTTTCCTCTCCCCCCTATTGGTGTATGGCTCCTGTTTAGTGGCATTGAGAAGGGCGAATATGTGTGTGTATTCATTCCTGGACTGGCCCCTGCACAATACACTATTGAGACACATCGGGGCATCCGCCTCAGGCTCCCCTTGACGTCACATTAGTTACAATAAGCCAATCAATTGCTGGGCCTTCCCCTATGGCGCTGTGAATGGAGGTCTGCCACTGCTTGACAGGTCGTATTAGTTCTTGGCGTTTACTGCCCTTCACATTTAAACTAAGCCCAATGTGTCCAAGCTGACATTTGCCAATGACCCTTACAGATTAGATACAGCCAATTACAGGGGGACTAGTGAGGTTTTCAGGGTGCACTTCCACTTGGCAGGAATATAAATAAATATATGATCTCTCCCGTTATTGGTGAAAAGAGGGGGAGTTGTCTTGAACATAATAGGTTATGAACATGAACTTGAACAGTACGTTTGAATGTTCAATGAACATTCAAAGCAAATCTTAACAGCTCAGCTTTAGAATCCTTATTATCTTATTTCTAGCTCTGTGAAAAATATGGACCTTGAAGGACTATGATATGATGAGAGGAAATATGAAATGGTATTACCCTTTTTTTTTTTTTTTTTTTTAAAGGAAAAGCATTCTCCATGTTTTTCTATTTCCCTCATGTTTCAATCTTTTCACCAGTCTTACGGCTGACTGGCTAACCGACTGACTGACTGTCTTGCTCACTGGCTAAATGTTTTTCAATCTGAGCTAGGAGAGAACAACCAGCAGGAGAAACCATTAGTTGCCTTCACTCATGCCATCGTACATTCCCAATTGAGTTAAAATGAGCACACGGAGGGATGCAAAATATCCACCAAAAAATGGGCTCTACGACAAAGGGTTATCTATTACTGTGCTGCCCACAATTGGGGCAGATTACGAGCTAACAGAGCATCCCTGGGTTTAGGGCAATCAGCTGGATAATATGAGAGGATCAGGATGGTCTAGACCTCAGAATCCCATATAAGGTGCACTTATGTCTCCTTGTTTTTGGAGAGATCATTCAACAAAGCCTGAGAGCAAGTTCTGAGTTGTTAAGAGAGATGCGTCATTTTGATGGAAGTAGATGAAAGAGGTCAGGAGGAGGGATAGATTATCTAATTTTCATTAAGCTTTTTCTGCAGTCATTGTTTGTATTTATGATTGAGTAATTATCTCATTATATAACTGCAGTGATTTACGTCTTTCGTTGCCAGAGTCAACAAAACAAGCTGTTCCAAAAGATCTATCTATCTGTCACTCAGGGAGGTCACGGCCAGGGTCCTCTCCAAGAAAAGTCCATATTTGTCCCTGTCTCTCTTCAACTGCTTCACGGAAGAGGTTTAAGTGATAGAGACGAGACATCCTGACGCTGCCTCTCTCCCTCTTTCTCTCTCTTTCTCTCTCCTTCCCACTTGCAGATAAGACACCCCGTCATTAAAAGACACATCTGTTTAGATTTTCACTACGTCTGGAAGATAATAACTGACAACTATTTATACAATGTTTTTGGAGTATTTTAACTCAGAACATTTTGAGGGTCCAGCGAGATGCCAGAAAAAAATGGTTTAATTGCAGAAGACCACTGTGTTTGTAGGTTGTGTGTATTCTTACTTCAAAACGTAGTATGCAGTATGAACTTTCAGCCGCACCCTCTGTCCCTCTCAGTCAGTCTTCCCTTGAGCACTGAGGGCCTTGACCAGAAAATCTACTAAACTGGAAGATCTTGTTAAAACCAGAACAATTTGTTCCGCCAAAGGGGGGACAGGCTGATTCCAGCAAAACATACACACACCAATGAGTAAAAGTTCCCGCAAGACAAACTAGGCAATTAAAGCCGATGAGTTACAGTTGGGAAGACAAAGTGATGGCCATTCTCTTGACACTTCATTAAATCAGTTGCAGCAGAACATGGGAAAAGGCCCCCCAGTCTGTGTATCGCATTGTACGATGTTTATGTGCTGGTGAAATGGGACGTGTTGAGGAGTCAAAATGACAACAACCACCCTCCAGCCTGTTATCAACTTGATTTCTCTTTTGCTTTAGTTAATGTGAATTCGACTCTAGTGAAAAAAAAGAGCACATGTGGGTATTTCAGTGCTCAGGAAATCTATGTAACTTTTATACTGGCACCATATCAGGCAGGGCAATCTGTGTTGATATTTGCTAGATGTCACTCGGAAGGAGGAAACAATGATTTCTTCCAACTGGACAGTCTCTGCGTTTCCCAGAATTCACAGCCCAGTTCCATGAGACAATCTATTTGATGGTTCATCTTGACAGAGCAATTAACGTCAGACTGGCAAGTGTTATTAAAGCCATTTTGTCTGCGTACAGAGACACAAATTATGCCGGTTGATGTTTTTCTCACTTCAATGATCTCAATACAATTCCCATCGATTACAACTTGATAGGTTCCCTTTCAGTCAGAACAAAAGTTTAATCAAGGTCACTGGAGTCCCAAATATTACCTGACTACAGCTAGGCCTTTTTACTAGCTAGTTTTAGATGGATGGATGAGACAGATACAAGCAACAGAAAGACATTTTTTGCTCATTTGCTCATGAACATGGATCCATTTCCATTTCCTCCCATTTCCACAATTACACTATTTCCCTCACATTTGGAGCAGGTTTCACCCATCCGACCTTGGAAATGGAAATCAATCGTGTTGGAACAAACCTTTACCTTGTGGTTCTCAGAATATATAAATAAAAAAATACCCTTTTGCCTCTTTGAGTGGTCGCTATTGTCTTGTTTGTGGTTGTGCAGGTGTCTCACTGGGGAGAGGAGAGAACCCTTTCTTTGCACACAACCCTCAATGAATTCTCCTTCAGCTGCTTGGGGGCAAGAACAGAACTGCCTGTGTATGGAGGGAGAGAGACAGATAGGGAGAGAGAGAGAGAGAGAGAGAGAGAGAGAGAGAGAGAGAGCAGGGGAGGGACGAAAACAGAGAGGAAAAGAAAGACAAAACAAAAGAGGTATGAGGAAGGGAGGGGCATCAGCGAAAGGTGGAGAGATGGGAGGGAGAGAAAGTAGGGGAGGTGCTCCTTTAAGAATGAGAGGTGTGTGTCTACATCTTTCAGTTCTTTGGGTTTGACTTCAAATCCACAGCACATTGTGCCGAGGGGAGGAACGTTGAATGGATTGGACCTATGAAAGTTTATTACAAAACAACTACAAGACAGTCAAATCTATTGCATCTATGAATGAAACGGGCTCACCTTTCCTCTGCGAAAGCCAGATGTTGGGGTAGGATGAACCAGGTAGTACACAAAATATTATAAACTTATATTTAGTTTAAAACTATTTCATACTTATAACGCTGTTCTCCGCTCTCTACTTGGAGTGTACTTGTCACATTTCCATTCCCAGTACAGTATTTCAACTTCTGCTAATTATTTTCCTGAGTGCCAGAAACATCTTTGAGCTATCTGATTGGTTGTGAACTTATGGTTAATGCATGGTGTCTCGTTCTATGTGCAGTGCTGTACTGAAGGGCGGTCAGGGCTGGTTTCTTGGAAACGTGGTCATTATGAGGCTTTGGACCTGAGCCGTAAATCTCTTCCTAGTGACAAAGCTCTAATATTTTCCATGTGCGCTCTAGAAGAACCCCAGATATTTTCCTTTAAAAAGCTCAAGTTTTAAATGGATGCATGCATATGTACAGTTTCTCTGTTATAGATGGCACTCGCTGCTGGACTTTAAGTGATTCAGCACCTGCCTGACATCAACCAAATTAGTAATACA
The DNA here is from genome assembly GCA_900660455.1 of Gephyroberyx darwinii. NCBI lineage: Eukaryota > Metazoa > Chordata > Actinopteri > Trachichthyiformes > Trachichthyidae > Gephyroberyx > Gephyroberyx darwinii. The sequence continues at coordinate 24,293 of CABFOQ010036322.1, forward strand.
TCTGCCTGCATAGTCTGGCATGACTCTCGAGGCTGACAACCATTCTCTGAGAGGAGTTCAAATAGTTACAAACTGTTAGTAGACCAACACGGTCCTGCAGCAGCAGGTTTGATTGACAGCAGTTCACATTGAAAGGAAAATGCACCTGCCAAGATTGTTTTAATGGTCTTTGTATAACTTTTGAATACAATGTTTTGATACCTCTCTCTCTTTCATCTCTTTCTCTTTCTCTCTCTCTCTCTTTCTCTTCCCTCTGCTCTCTACTTTGAGTGAGCTGTGAAATAGGCATTATAAATAGTGGTCATGGGCTGTGTATATTTAGCCACTCAAACAGCGACTGAAACCAGTGGGTTTGACTGAGGGGGCTGTCATTACAGAACTGGCAGCTAGTTCTGCCTCATACTGGATGTTGTCTTTGCAGAGTATGTATTGTGTGTTGTATATAATTGCAAGGTTTATGTGCGTGTGTGTATGTGTCTATTTACTTGGTGTCCTGCTGTTTGTGTGTGTTGTTGATGACAGGAGCTCCTGAACAGAACGTCACTGGAGAGCCAGAAGCTGAGTCTTATGGGGGAGGTGTCCTACCTCAAACTAAAACTGGTAGACATGGAGGAGAAACAGGGCCACGGGGCCGAGAGACAGCACAAAGCTGAGGTAAGGCCTCTCACAGAGATTCATAAAATGTGAATAAAATGTGTTCAGAATTGTTTTGTCATAAATAAGCTGATACTTTTCCATCAAAACATACTTTTCCTTACCTTGTAAGGTAATACAAGCCCACAAGTTCCACTCTAAAAAGTGACATATTGATTTTGGGGGAAAAAAGAATCCTTACCTGAAGTTTATCATCCAATTTTTCTGAGGATACAGACTTACTATTCTTTTATTCTATAATAACGTCTTAACTTTATGCTATCAATTGTTTAGGAGTCATTTAATTTCAAATGGTGGACATATCATTTTGGGATTAAACGTCATATCCTTACATAGCAAATTCACTGACAATGGGTTGAAAGTGTAATGTGTTATGATGGAAGAGAATATAACACTATCTGTGAATGCGACAGCTTCGTAGCCACATGACCTTAACACTTTTCACTGAGGACTCTTTTCGAGGAGGAATTTATTTAGCTGGGATCCTCAGGGACATTTCAGTTTTGTTCCAATGCTTGGAGATCTGAACCACGCCTTGCCAGGAATGACAAGGGTACACGTAAAAACCCTCTTATGTTTTCGTGGATCCAACCTTGGAGTCAGCTGCTGACTTTATGGGAATCCATGAACACTCTCTGGAAGGATGGAGGAGAACATTCACCATAACCACCTCTCCATTCTTCTCAGGCAAGGCCTATAGGAAACCAGTCTCCAAGGAGTTTTGCCTTAGTTTTTGTCATTTCAACCTGAACTGTGTATTTGCTTAAGGTCAGTGTGTTAGGTTACCTGCCACTCTGGGGATACAGTGGCCACATGAAGTGGAGAGAGGGAAAGGCTCAGTGCAGCACGATTTACCAGACAGGATACTTTAGTGTATGTAGTTACTTTCAAAACACGGCTGGTCAAAGAGCCTTTGTGTCCTCAGTGTAACAAGGTACAGGCAGAGCAGAGCTGGCATGATGGATGATGGGCTAAATATGAGTGTTTGTAGGCTTCAGCCCAGAGCATTCTCCACTCTTGGTGGTGGTGAAAGATTGACTTGGAAACCGGACGGTAGAGGTATGGGGCGCTCTTATAGGGATGTAAAAAGGGACCCCCCAATTGGAAACATATTCAGGCATATTCTTGACTTTTATAAATGAAAAGAGGAGATTCCTTTGCATATCTTAGACTGTCTATAGGGATTTGCTCTGTATGTCTACGTAGAGAGAAATGGGCTAGCCGTGTTTTACTGGAAGAACACAATGTTTCAGCACTGGTCCATTCTGCTTTCATCGTGTGCACAAAGTCCACTTTCCCTATGACAGCTGCTTGGACTAAGATAGAATGGCAGAAATCTGTATTGAGCATTCAATTGGCCTCCACATGTTGCCTCTAATACACAAACACATACATGCATGTTTGCGCACACGTATACACACACTGTGGAAGCCTCCTTGCTGTGGAGCCAGTAAACTCAGTTAAATTTAGCCGTGGAGGCACTCCATATCATCTGTCATATCCGCTCTACCAAACACCATGTGAGACTTCCTCTGTCCACAGTCCAGGCATAACTCGGCTGCTGTTTACACTCTTTCTATAAGAGTATGAGCACTGCTCACTTCCAACAGATGGCAAACCTTCTCCTCTGTTGCAGTTTATATTTACTTAACATGGATGAGTTCAAAGAAAACCATTGGATTTCACAGCGTATGTCAATATAGATATGGTAGAAGGAGGAGGGAATTTAAGTTCACTACCATAATAAACAATAAGGCCAGATGAGACTGTTTAAGTGTGTGTGTGTGCAGTCGGAGATCTGTGTTTCTACTGGTTCACTTCACTGCATTCATACCGCAAATTCTATGCTTTCATATGATGTAAAATATCCAGACATTATCCAGACATGAGCTCAGGGAGAGAAATTATATGAAGGGTCACTAATAATGATATACAGTCCACATGGAAGAGAAACACACGTGCACACACACCACACACTTATTGTATTCCCTCTGCTCTCTCTTAACATCATTCTCTCAATTTCTTTTCTCCCTCACTGCCTCTGTCAGAGTGTAGTGAATTTCATTAGCGAGCTGCAGGAGCAGATGTGTAGGTTTCAGAAGGAGATCAATAGCAAGATCCAGGAGAAAAAGGCCTTGGAGATCCAGGCTGACGGCAGCTCACAAGAGGCCTGCCGCATTGGGTCTACTGAGGCCCAGAGTTCAGACCTGGGGCTTTCCTGTGACAGAGCCCCAGAGGTGATGCACAAGCTGGAGGAGGCCCCAGACAGGCCTGATGGGAACACACACAGCCTGGGAGAGAGTAGCTCAGATGCAGAGCAGCAATGCCACTGTGGAACAGAAAGTGTAGGCAGAGCCTGTCTGCATGACCTCTGAACTAGAGCATGGTTTCTCTCACATCAGTGCTTGTAAGCCCCAGATGCAAATGCAACATATACTTACCAAACCCCTTCACCCTCAGCAGTGCTCTTGGTGGCCATATGACCTAAGCCTCATGCTGCAGAAGGGTCACAGTACATGCTAAACTTGTTTATCTGCTGTAGTTTTGCATCAGGTTTGAGAAATGATCTCCAGTGTGTGATTCATCTAATCTATAGAATTCATCTCATCTAATTTAATACAGTGTGGTATGAAAGAGAAATGTACTAATTTACAAACATGATCCAGAACAGAGTATATAATCCTGTTACAGTGAAGTTGTTTCATTTCTACATTTCAAAGATTACACTTAAAAACACTTAATACATTTTCTCGCACATTCTGCTTCAGAGCTTACTCAAGGAACTCCGACTTCTCAAGGACAAAGTGGAAGACCTGGAGGATCAAAAGTTACAGTATGAGAAGAAACTCAAAACAACAAAGGTAAAAGAAAGTTTGGATTCTCATGGTGTCTAGACTTTATAGCATACACACTCAGTGCCCAGATTCCATTGCTAACTGTCCGATCATGCACAACTTTCCTAAATACTGTCCAATCCAAATGCTCCAGCCAGTTTAAATGAGTCATTCTCTCTCACACACACTCTCTCATTCACGAACACTTCTATTTTCTTAAGAAATCTGAACTATTTTCAGTGTAGAAATAGATATAATGACAGCCTATTCCTTTTTAATGTCTTTGTTGTATACCTTGGCATGAGTCCATGCCATTACCTCTGACTTTCTTGAGCTCTTTTACCTGCTCTCGCTTTTCACTGTCTTGCTCTCTCTAATTTAACTTCTTCTCCTCTTCTATAATGTCTCTCCCATTATTTCACCATCCTCCTCTCAGTCTTTGTCATTCCCTTCCTGTAGCTGTCTATTTCTCTGACTCTCTGTGTGTATTACCCGTCTCTCATGGCCCATCTCTCGGGGCTGAGGTTGACTGTAGCGCAGATGCTGACAGAGAGACAGCAGTGGGCGGGCTGCTGCCAAACACCTAGAGGTGCTATTTTTGTACCTGCTCACTCCCCGTTCACCCCCTGGTCATTTCATTTTCGAAGACACATATTTTTTTGTTTGTTTGATTGCTTGTTTGTTTGTTTTGTTCTGTTTCTGTCTTATTTTTGTTCAGATTGTCTGTCCCCCACGGTGTAGCTCTGTCTTGTCTCGCCATGTCATCTTGTCATGTCTGTATTTTCTGTTTGTACCTGTCAATTTAGTGCTCAGTAAAATTTAAAAAAGAAAAAGAAAAAAAGACACATCTATTATACCTCAATGTACAGTTCCCAAAAGAGACACACCTAGATTGTTGTGTGTATTGTGCATTGTTAGATATGTAATTCAAAGTCATAACATGTCATATTACCTTCCATTGTTCATTATTACAACATTGTCAAGCCCCATCAAACATCCCGTTAACAGAGATCTTCATCAAAAGCTAATCCCATATAGTACACTGAACAATGTCCACATTGTCCTTTGTACCAATATCTTCAGGCTATAGATTTTGATTTGACAGATATTCAGGACATTCCCTGAGTTCTTCAGTTATGTGACCACTACACAACCTGTTTTTAAACAAACCAAAGGGAAATGGTGTATTGATGTGTAAAATAGGGGTGTGGGAGGGAAATGAGACAAAAAGTCTAACTCACCACTATTTTTGCATAAGAACAGACATAGAGAACACACTGGCAAATAGATCAGCTTCAACTTCACTTTATTGCCATCTGTTTTTCGCTCATGCTGTACGTCTGTGAACGTCAGACAGTGCTTGTCTCATAAATGACACTCTAAAATTCAGAGAAGAAAAAAAACTGTTCTATGTTGTGGTTGTTTTATGTATGTGTCCTATAAAATGTACAGCTAATTGTGGAAAATCAAGTTTATTTATATAGCCCTTCATCACAAAGCATGTCTCAAAGGACTTTACGGAGAACGAGCCTAGCTAGATGTAACTAATCAACAATCAATCACAGAACAAAATGAAATCAGAACTTCAAGTGAGGACATGTGCTGTTCGCATCCTTACTTAGCTAACAGGCATGGACACGTCATGTAAGCGTTTTTGGATGTGTATGTGTTTTGTGTGTGTGTGTGCGTGTACAGGCATGTACACGCACAAACGTTCATGTGTACACCTATGTGCCTTTACGCAACTGTGTCTTTGTGCTCTCTTTAAAATCGTTCACCTCGTCTCACCCACAGGCAGAGATCAGCGGCCTCCAGCAGCTTTTGCTCAGTAAGAATGCTGAAATCGAGAGCTTGCACACTCAGCTCCTGGCCAGACCCTCTCTTTGTACCGAGAGCTCAGAGAGAGGTGAGAAAAACACCCAGTGTCAAAGTCTCTCCCAGCTTGCCCACGCCTCTCAGTCTGGTTGTTGCCCAGCCTGATAGGTGACACGGTTTATTTGCATTTATTAACTTGCAGCAACAGCTGTGGGAAAAGCCTGTTAGCTAATATAATGTCTAATGGTGGGTCTCTGTGTCTCTCTGCCTTAAGGAGATGTACAGGAGCCTTAACAGCCTTAACTCCCTGGCCCATGTCTACTATTCATTTTTCATTTATTAACTGTCTCCAAACAGTCCCCTTTATATTGTTCTGTTTTGATTCCTGCCTGCTCTCAGGGGCAGCTTTGACAATCGCCAACTGGTTTCTACAATCAATTGGGGCATTCTCTCTCTTTACTTTGGCTTCTTCATTGCCTTTCAGTATTCCTGAATTCATACTTACTTGCTTTCTCTTAATTCTGTCTGACACAGATACACACATCTGGAGTACGTGTGTGGTACAGCAAACTCCCTAGCGATGCTACCAGTCTCTGTATGACTGCAGGCGGCAAACAACAACAACAACAATTATTATTATAATTATTGTTGATGTTGTTTAATAATACAAGATATATTAGGCTTGGTTCACTAATCTAATCACTAGGCTAAAAATACATGGTTTGGATGCCTAGTGGGAATGAAAGTGTTTTGCAGGTTTTGACCTTTCTTTCTACACAGCCAAATGTATTAACTAATACTTTATCTGACATGTAAGTGAATATAAGTACAAGTATAGCAGCTATGTTTACACGGATTAATGTTCCGTATGGGGTTTCTCTTTATAGACCAGGAACTGCAGAGGCTTAGGAGTGGAATGGAATCACTGTTAGCTGCCAATGATGAGAAGGTAAGTGACCAGGAAAGTGAAAATATATCCTGTCTCTCACTTCAACACAGCTGCATATAAGGACTATAGTGTGTGTTCCCTTTACTATAATGCCATTTTGGATATTTTATATATCATCTAGTGTGTTCCTGGTCTGTATATAGATCTGCTATCTCCATTGCTATTTGGAAAGTTACTGTTTTTAGATGTTGCCATGTCCCAGAGGCACCACCCTCCACCATTTATAGTACAGAGGGGCTTTTGTATTCTCCCTCACCCAGAGAACCTTGGATCTTTAAAGAGTCACAGACGTGGATATACATGTGGCACACTAGTGAACACACACGCACACACACACACACACGGAGGCAATCCATTTCAGGCAAAGCCACACTTAAGTAGTCCTTGATCTGCCAAGCCCAATTTTGGAGTGAGCTGCATTAAGAGAAACATGGCAAAACCAGGCATAGGCACCACTTCAAAAAACACACTCCAGGCAGCTGGTTACCACAACTCAGATTTCCAGCTGAGCCTATGTCAATCCCCTCCCTGTTCAATACTTTGATGTAAAGGCCATATGGAGAAAGAGGGATGTTTATGCAGCAAATTGGTCAGTAATAGAAAGAAGCAGATAGTCCATATGAATGTTTTCCTAACCTCAGATAAACATCCTAATTGGGTTTTGTTGACCGTGAACGCCACTACTCTGTGTTGCAGGCCCGACGTATTGAAGAACTCACTCTGCTCCTGAACCAGTGCAGGCAATTCAGGGAGGGCACTCACGTGGCACGGCAAGGTAAACAGCCTTTTCACTTCTTTATCCTTTCCTCTCAGTATTTATCATAGAAACAACAGTTGACTCAATTTGAGAATCCACACACACATTGAGAGTCCCCTTGAGAGAGAAGTATGCCTCTGCATGAGTTGGGGCAAAATAATTCTTCTTCTTTTTGTTACTCTAGCTCCACCTGCTGTTCGTTCATTGTCGAATGGCAGGACTCCATCAAGCAGCAGTGAGGAAGAAGAGCAGGGAGTGATGATGAAGAATGCTGACTCTGCCAGCGCCAAATCTGAGGATGTAAAGTCTGAGGTGGGTACAAACAGGTTCCAGGTGGCCTTATAACATGACTTTATGTCTCTGACAGTATTTTTTTTTTTTTTTTTAACAATTCCAGGTTTCCACAAGCAGCTCTTCCTCCCAGCATACGTCTCTTTTATCGGTCCAGAAAGAGATTGACTGCAGGTATTCAGGCGTTATTCCACCATGTAATGGACAGAATGAGGCAGTAATAATATCACTGTAAAAACTGTAATATCAAGTTTGATTATACTATGATGATTGTGGTTATATCTTTCCAGGACAGAGCCACAGACTTTATCAAGTAGCATGAATGACCTACCTAATGGAGCTTCACAAAAGGTAGTTTTGTTTTTTTTAATTTTTATGACTTTTTCACTCCCAAACAATTCTCAATTTTTTGACTCTTGAAGTTTTTTCCCCCTTTCCTTTTAATGTTTCTACCGTATGTGCAAGCTACTGTACTGTTACAATACATGACAAAACACATCATCAAAATTGATTTGCTGATTTTGTGAAATAGCTTTCTTTTCTGAGCCATGCTTCTGTGTTGTTTTTCCAGAGCGGTCATGCTGATACCAGAAGTCAGACGCTGCCTGTAAACACCTCTCTGTTAGAGCAGAATGGGGACAGAGAGAGCAGCAGTGACACCCAGAGTCACAGGTCTCCAGATGGGAGCGAGGATGGAGACTCCAGCCAAAGTAAATCCAGAGATCCAGGATGTTCTGTAGGATGAGCTGGATAGAGTATATATTTACAGGCCTAGGTTTCCTCGTTCTGTGGCACCCACATAAGTACGTTCATTGGAGCATGTTAATTCAAAGAGAAATGGCAGTAGTTGTATATTTTGAGCGAACCACTCCTCTTTCACCAGAAGTCCAGTCTACCTTTGATCATAGCTAACTGTGGAGGCTTCTGACGGAGCAGAGGGATGGTCTTTCTCACAGAACACACCCTCTCCCTTGCTCTGATTGACCACACTCACCCCAGCCCCACCCTATCCCATCTTCACTGACCACTTTTAAGTTGAGCCCCACCCTATTCTCTTTCTACTGGGTTCTGCTGTAGAGTGGCAGCTGAGCAGCCTATATGCCAAAAAGATCACACATGGGAAAATTCAACTGGAACTCCTTCTCTTTCATAGGGCCTCAACCAAGGAGTTATTTGTTGAACTTAATGGTCTGCAACTTGTGGTTCTCCCCCCGAATAGAGTTGGATCGGGTGGACTGCAACACTGAACGTGTGCTACTTATCTCTTCTATTTGGAATGGCAAAAAATGCATTTCTGCTTTTTACTTAGTCATCAAGATTTTGTCTTTATAATGGCTATATAATGGCTATATAATGGCTTTATTCTTTTCAAAGATAACATAACTGACATGCTTTCTTGTCAAGATTATAAAAGTGTTTTGTCTACACTTATAATTAATATGAGTAAATTGGGACTTTTTGAACTCAGCATGTGTTAAGCATCACACAGCCTAACACGCCTCTATAAACATGCCCTTAGAATCATATTTGTATGCAGCATTAGTACACTGACTATAGTCTTTGTAATGTTTTTAAAGGAAAGACGGAGAAAGTTGATGACAGCGCTTCAAGTGATCATTCCCCTGTGCATTCTGGGGCAAACACACAGTCTGGCCAGCGGGTTGTGGGCTCACCAGAATACTTGAAGAATAACAGGAGCATCAAGAAGCTCTGGGGAAAGTGAGTTTGTGTGAACAAATGTGTTTGCGCAATATAAGCTTGTTTAACATGTTTACACTGTACCTTTATCAGGGATTAAATGAGTTTACTAAAATAAACTAAAAGTACTAAATCTATCTTTGGATCGTTGAACTTTTCTTTTAAACCAGAAAGTTTGCTCTTTTCCCAACAGACTTCGAAGAACCCAGTCCGGAGGGCTCCAGGGGGTGGACCCAGACCCGGGGCAGTTTAAGAGAGGGGGCCTGCGTGCCACAGCAGGGCCCAGACTGACCCGGACCCCTGAGTCGTGCGGCTCTGTACGGTAAAGCTTGATGCATCTCTGCCTGACCACCTGTAATACTGAATCCTGTTAGGATGTTTTTAGTTCAGGACACCATTGTACTACTGAGGGGCAACACAACAAATTTTAAGAAAATGAAATGTCACATGAGCTGGTATGAACTGACTGTAATGGCATGTGTTAGCCTGACAATGTTAATGAATGGCACGTTTATCTATCTCACCATCCATATTCTTAAAGATGATATTTTCAGATTAATGTGAGTAAACAACTGACTGTGTTTTTTTTGTCAGTGATATGAATACTCCATTCAGCCAATGGACCAAGGAGCAAGTGTGTGGCTGGCTAGAGGACTATGGACTGGGCCAGTATGTCAATCTCACCAGACAATGGGTTGATAATGGACAGACACTGCTGTCTGCAATGCCTCAGGACTTCGAGAAGGTCAGAAAATGAACAGATGAAAAGTGGAAAGTAAATAATGCTCAAATAATACAAATTAACTCTGATGATGCATATTATCAGAGTTGCTGATGTATGTTTCAGTTTAAGATAAAAAGAAAAAAAATGACACCCATCGGGGAATTGAAAAGTTTAAATTTAAATTACATTTTTTTAATGTGTTCTGAGAAAAAAAAAGTTATGTCTCAAACTTCAGTTTTATTAAAAATGCTTTTCTGACCTCAGGAGATGGGTATTAAGAATCCACTGCACAGGAAGAAGCTGCAGCTAGCTCTGAGGGCATTCAACACTAAAGTTACAGAGAAGTCTTCAGAGCTGGACCATATCTGGGTCACCCGTAAGTCTGTTTCTGCAAATCATCTGTGGAACTTTGGTTCTCATTCTCTGTGTTCTCCTCATGTAAACACTTTACCAGCTCTACAAATAAAGGCTGGAATAAAGGCTGCTCAACTCAAAAATGGAAAAGTGAAAAAAAAGAAAGAAAAGTGAGATGCAAACAACTTTTGGGCACTGTGAAGCCGTTTCAGACCGTAATGGTGATTAAGGGATATACAAATAAAAATTGATTTGATAGTCAGCCCTGAAATAACATTATAAAAGTTCATTATGAAAAAACAATGAACTGTATCTTCATTCACAATGTGTTGTGTTCTGGCTATAAAACTGATTGCAGGTGAGGTTTGCATCAGCACTATGAAAGTGGAGTAAATTAATATCTGATTTTCACCCTTTACAGGCTGGTTGGATGATATTGGTCTGCCTCAATACAAAGACCAATTCCATGAGGCCCGAGTGGATGGTCGGATGATACAGTACCTCACAGTGGTAAGACTCAATCCTGCATATCCTGTACTGTAACATTTACTATTATGGATGAAGGTGATGCTAATACCCTTTGAATTTTAGACACTAATGTTTGAAATACATTTTTTGTACATTCAGAATGACCTCTTGACTCTGAAGGTGACCAGCCAGCTACACCACCTCAGTATTAAATGTGCCATCCATGTCCTTCACGCCAACAAGTTCAACCCCTACTGTCTTCGACGCAGGCCAGGGGAAGAGGTAGGCAGGGATGGGAAGAGATGAATGGAAGTTGGGAGGGTGGATTGTGCCAGGGTGAGTTGTATTCATGGGTTGCTGTGATGGCAGGGGATAGAATGCAAATTATTGTTGTTTTTTGACTTTCTTCAGAGACAGCCCTCTCCCTCAGAGGTTGTACAGTGGTCCAACCATCGTGTGATGGAGTGGCTACGAGCAGTGGATCTGGCTGAGTATGCTCCCAATCTACGAGGAAGCGGCGTCCATGGAGGGCTGATTGTAAGTTCATTTTGGACCTAAAAGTCTTTTTATCTACAGGTTCTACAAGTCACATCAGCAATAAACATTCACTATGCCAGGTGGTCTAAATGTGTTTGCCGAAATGTCATTACCGTTGTCAATATGCCCTTCCTCAGATTCTGGAGCCTCGTTTCAGCTCAGAAACCCTGGCTCTGCTGTTGAATATCCCCCCTCAGAAGACCCTGCTCCGCCGCCACCTAGCCACTGCATTCTCTGCCCTGGTGGGGTCTCAGGCCACGCAGGAGAAACGAGAGTACGCCAATGCCACAGGCCATGTCCCTCTCACTACCACTGCCAAAGTTAGGGTAAGTGTACAACCTGAGAGTGAAAAATGTTCTGCGGGTGTGCTTGCAGCATAAAATCAAAACCATTAATGGGTTCCACTTTTTGTGTTTTCAGCCAAAGAAGCTGGGCTTCACCCAATTCAGTCATTTGAGAAAGAGAAAACCCGATGAGTGTGCTGACTACATCTGCCCCATAGACAGTGGAGCTCTGGCAATGAATGGGGTCTCCCACTGGCCCCATGCAGGGCTCAGGGGCCTGAGCCCCATCTTGGACAGACAGGCTGAGAGGCGGGAGCAGGTGGGGATAAAAAGCTGAGCCTGATTCCTCCGGGCTAATGACTGTAAAGCTAATTGCTTTTAACTCCACCCTCTCTGCCACAAAAAACTCCCCTCTCACTGAATCAGAGTGATTTTGTGATTCAGTGGAAATTGTAATGCAGAAACTTACCTAAGATGTATCCAAATGGTGATTTGCTGGATCTGCTACAAAGAAACTGATGCTAATCAGTTTATTACCAGATATGCTTAAACCAGGATTCATCTAGATATGGTGAATGGTGACTTTGTGTGACATAAGCTCTTCTTCTTTTCTTATGAAAGCTGCTCTCTGCATTCCTTCTACAGTGGGATTCCAGTCCTTCCACTTTCGCTTTACTACAATGCATTTTACTGACCTTGTTTCTTAACTTATCTTAACATAACCTTCTAGATTTAAGTAGAATATTGATGGCCTTATCTTACTATGTATCTTGATTTACAGTATAGTGTAATAATTGACACCAGTTACTTCAAACTTGGTACTGACTTATCTTCTTTGTGTTGACTGGAAGAAAATGTCAAAAATGAAATTGTGAAAACTGAAATTCTCTCTGGAGAATGTAGATCAGCACCTTCAACAAGACTTGTTGGCCTACTCGAGATTCTCCTTGTGAATTATATCCAGTTTAATATTGTAAGTATTCATTAATGAAGCCTAATATTTACCTGTCACATCAGGTTCTTGCAAATGTTGTAAACTATAATAAAGACCTACATCTAAAGTAATTCTTGCTTAACTTTTTCTTGATGAGAAAAAAACTTCCATCAAAGCAATTGCTTTTCTGACATTTGCTACTTGGAGTAATTCTGAAAGTTTTAAATAGCTACAACAGTTCAAATATTGTTCTGTATCATTCTCTTCCAATATTATATTATACTACTCTACTATCATCTCTGAACAGCTTGATTGTAGACTATGGCTGAATTACAGCATACACAGTGATAGATTTACTTTGGATGTTTAAGTCCTGATAATTTTCCATTAAGAAGTTGCTGATGACCATGAGGAGAAGATGGTGAGTGTCTGAGTTATACTGTAGTGTCCTGGAAATAGGTGCAACATGGAACGTGTTTTAGGCGCTTCAGGGTTTCATTCATGAACGAAAAAAAACACAAAATAATGAGCGTATTTGTTTACAGTGTAGGGAGACAATTCTGTGAAGAGCAAGAACCTCAAAGGATTTGGGATGACATCACGTCCTGAAGTGATGGCCCTGGGACCTTTGGTGAAAAATGTGTGATTCAAGTCCGCCAACTATTGGTCAAGAATAAAAATGCAACAGCATTTGGCATCTGACTCATAGGTTTACACTATTCCAAACCAGATCCTGTCAAATGGAAGATCCTGGGAAGGCACTTCAAGCAATCATGCATCAACTTGGTGGTGAATACTAACTGGTACGATTTGAATTTGGATTACTTACCAACCAATCAGTTAAAGTTTAGGGGCATATCACCAAAAAAACATAGCTGATATCTTTAATACATTTACCTGCCTTCACCAAAACGTCAACTGGTGTTTGGCAGCTTTGTTTGGTTGAACATTTATTGAGTTTCTGACTGTTACTGTTGTGTTTTTTAAGTAAAGATCAGTGTAATAATGTAATTGAAAAGTTGAGATAAGTAATAGGTCAAACTTCCATTTTTTGGATTTTTTTGTGATGGATATGAAAATACACATCAAGGTATCTCATTTTAGTTTTAGATGTATTTAAAAGTATAACCTTCCACCTTTAGACTTAACACCTTTGCTTGCCAACTGCAACTAAGCCCCATGTTGTGCCGTACACCGTGCGTTTTGTAGCATAGTACAGCTCAATGTTATGGTCAAAATGAGTAATTTTCTTCATCAGTAACCTGGACCAAAGGAAGGGTGTCTGCATCTGTGTTGTACCCTTTCATCTCCTTTAGCTAATTCATTTGACTGCATTAAAGGGAGAATCCTGAGGGAAAATTTAAACCAAGGGAGAATGGTGGCATTACAGCATCTATTAGCGCATTAGCTCACAGGCCAAGTGAAATGTAGCAGACATGAATGCCTTGATTAAGGCTAAATCTGCCTGCTGCCTGGCACTTGCACGCTTTGGACTCATCTGAAATACATGTCTCTATTTCATATTTCTCATTGTCTGTCATTACTCGTTTTCCCGCTTTTCCCTTTACAGCTCAAAATATGCCATTGACTACGAGAGTTTTTATGTGCTGCAGTACTGAATGTTATTTGCCAAATGAAACAGAATGTGATAGGCATTTGGTCGGAATATTCCATTTTACACTCGTAAATCTTGACTGCCATCATGAAACAAAGCCTCTCCAGTGTGGTGGCAGGGGGTCTGTGGGTGTTTGTCATTGTATTTCAGTCCCAGTGATTCGCCTAATAGGATTCTGCTTGCGTGTCCAGTAGTCTGGCAGATAGGGCAGCAGTCAGCTCCCCTCTGAACCCTCCTGCAGCAACACACAGCCTCAATTAGACCAAACACAATAATTAGGGAATCTTTTACCTCTGCATGTCATTAGTTCCCTAATGAAGGACATCCTGATCAATGATTAGAAATGACAAGTTCATAAATAAATTAGTCCCGCCGTTAAGTGTGTAACACCAATCAATGATCCATATTAAATGGAAATTAGAAGGGATGTAGGAGTGAAGATTGGGGGTATTGGGTTTTGCAAATGAAAAAAGAGTGAATAAGAGAAGCCAAAGAGGTGGGTATGGTGTGTGAGTATTTTTCTAAACTATTGGGAAGCATATAAGACAACAGATAGCAGACAGGTTCACATGATGTTGAAACAAATGTAAAATGAAGCTTCATGTTTTGAGTTTATTCTCATCTAAAACCACCAGATGTCAGTGTTGCCTGTGGATAAAGCTTTTGTGACAAAGCCTACTACCTAGTGAGTTGACTCCAGTAAGTTTTCTAGTGATACATCTGTGCGTCTTTCACCTATTTGTATCCTTTCATTATTCTTTATTTTCCCTTCTTTGTAGGTGTTTGTCTTCCAGGGATAAAACATTATCATCACACTGCCTCACGTTGTCCCTACTTAGACTCTTAGTTGGCTGTGAGAGAATGCAGCTTGCCGGGTAGTATTGCGACATTTGCAACACATTGAGCCTGACGGACAGCAACATGGGTATCATGCCAGTGACAAGGACATGGTAAGATGTCACATCATTTGTCAAACAGTGAGCTCAACCCCAGTTTGCTCAGTGGCCAGGTGATAGGCCTTCCAGGATTACAAACAGGATTACGTGCACGTTTGAGAATCAACCATTCAAATAGTCTGAACACAAACAAACTCTCTCAAAAGATACAGACTGACAGGCATTATAAAGCATTTATTGCAAAAAGGAAACAGCTTTCATACGGTGGTACAAGGTATACAGTTGGCGACTTTGTTTGCTCTTTTCTTGCTGCCTCTTTCCTTTTGTTGTGTGTGTGTGTTTGCATGTGTGGGTGTATGTGTGTTGAGAGAGGATGGCCTTGTTTATAATGGTGCATCTTAGCTAATTTCAGTAATGTGATCCAGCCTCCATTGGCTGACAGTTTAATAGCTATTATTTGTGTCACCCTTTCTCATAAAGCTTTAGCAGTAAATTGCTGTGTGCAAGAGACTGGTGTATGACTGACACCTTGCCTTGCTATATGATATCTATTGTTTTAATTAAGTGAAAGCGATTCTGACATTTATTGGATTCCAAGTTACTTGTTAATGGCAGTAAGAAAAAAAAGTGTGAGTAAATTATCATGGCTTATATTACATAAATAATTTGTAAACCCTTTGCTAATGATTACACATTATTCTCCCACTGTGGCTGTCGATTCAGTGAAATATATCACAAATAAAAACACTGGATTGGTGATGCAATGCAAACCTCTCTTGGCAATGCTCCTGTGCTGTCTCTGTCTTCACCTTCTCTCTGTCTCATCCTCTCTCTCTTTCAGTGAGAATGTGTGTGAATGATCATATTGCATTTAGTAGTAGTCTTGTATGTTTGGTGAACTTATCCACTGCTTTTGTAGAGTTTTATTGTGTTACAAAGGTTTTTTAAGTCATTTTTAAAGTCGTGGCAATCATCAGAGCTACAGTCCTTTAAGTAATCACCCTGTCTGTTTGATCTATGGACTCAGTCAGATGTCTTCAGTGGAGCGTAATCATGTTTTTATATGATGTCACTGGTCATTCCTGTCATTAACGTGCCACCAGCTTGCCAGTTTGGGGAACATATTCCCTGTTAGGGTGGTGCATGTGTTGCATACTGCCCATTCAGCCACAGAGGTTGTATCTGTCTCCAGCGCACCAGTTTGTTCTGACAGGCCTGCCACAATGATGACTGCGTCACCCAGATGTGGCAGAGCAGCTTGCAAGCCAACCCTGACACGTCGTCAAAAGGAGCAGCCAGCCGTCCGCATGAGCTTCCTTCTGCCTCATCAAACCTCAGAGCCCATCTCATCCTGTACAGCCTCTCCATGCTGAGTGCATCCCACATAACCGGCTTACCTGTCTTATACTTTGTTTTATCTCTAATATTTACCCCTAAATTCAGTGGTTATAAATCATATTGATTTATCTGCACATGAACTGAACTCACCACACAGACATTGTGAGAGTGTTGGACCAAAACAAGCATGATGGGATATGATTTGGGGAACTGAAGTAGAAGACCTCCGTTATGATCAGCCCCCCTGGCGCTGTGGGGCCTTTTTATGGGTAGCCAAGACAACTCCCTCCCTGTCATGTCATCCCTGTGCTTAGGGGCTGAAAAAGGACTGGCTTTTTCACTGCCTGAAAAATGTGGCCAGGCCATCGTGAGACAGGAGAAAGATCAGTCACTAGGAGATAAGAGAATTATAGAGACATTTAAGGAGTCTTTCAACCCACAAAAGATAGAGCATCATGTCACCACTTTGGCCATTTAGCCACACAGGCCTTTAGGAATAGGATACGATAGATTGTCTCCTCTATTATGAAATCTAATGTAAAAACATAACCAGAGCATACATATAGCATTATCAAGCTTTGATAGATTTACTGTGAGTTAATAGTTTACAGAGAAATTACCCACTTTCACATTATCAGAGAATATAGCTCAATTGTCAATAAGGTACAAATGCCTTTACAACCAAAATAAGATTCATCTACATGTGACATGTGAGCAACTAGAAAATTTTTATTAAATACCCTCAACCAAATTTCTTTTAGACTTTAAGGGTTTCAGTGCCTCCGATTTCACCTTCACCTTCACCTCCATCATAAACATTACGCACTGTGAGCAGCAGCTACAAACTAACTAGAACTGACAAACTAGAACCATAAAAGAACCTTTGGGCATAGTAGAAAAAAGGACAAGACATGAACATTAAGGAAAGAAGAGATACAAGTGTAAGAGAAAGTGTTAGAAGAGGAACAAATGGACAAATGGATCCATTGTAGCTAGAAAACACATTGACAAGCAGTGTTAAAGTGACCTCTCACTGGGCTGTTTTTTAGATGTGCTCGAGTGAACTGGCTCGGAGTGCTCTGCAACAAGGGAAACAATGAGGGGCGCAGTGTGGATTAATAGAGCCCTTAAAGGGCAGTTACACTTATAGGGGGCAACGTGGGTGAGGGGATCGCACAACAACAAAACTAGCCAGAATCTGGTGTACTGTGTAAGATAAATGAAGCTTTATATTTCACCAAGTGACTTCTAAATGGTTTATAGCGTCTAGGCTAAAACCAGGCTACATAGGGTTTATTATCTTGTACATATGCATTGTTTAAATACAGGGTTCCTACACCTTTTTGCTGATCAAATTCCATGACTTGTCCAATACTATTCCATGACATATAGCACAATTTCCAGTACTTGTCACATTTTATGTTGAATATCTGATGTGAATGCCCCACGTCTTATGTCTGGCTGGCTAACTTAGGACTGATACTACCAGGGAATTTCTGATTTGGGTTTTTATTCCTCAAAGGAAAGTGGATCAACAAGCAGCCAAGCCTGGCATTAAACATTTCACGAGTTGGAAAAAATATTATCAACAAATTTCCACAACATTTCCAAAACTATATTCACATGTTCCATTTTCCATAAGTTTTCCAGGCCTGAAAAACATTTTTTTTTAATTCCATGATTTTTCCACCATAGGAACCCTTTAAATACGTAATAATGTATTTACTGCTTGGTCTACCACAGTCAAAAAGATCCTAGGCTGTATGAGAGCTAAAGCAGAGCATGTTGAAATCACATCTAGTGCTCAGTGGGCTGTCCTGTTCTGTAAATTTGTAAGACAAGTAAAAAGTCTTCATATATAAAAAGGAGTAAATACAGAAGAGAGAAAATGTTAGAGAAAATGAAGCCAAAGGGATCGAGAGAGAAGGGAGTTGGGAGACTGTCCACCTCAGTGTCAAAATAGTGGTTGTTCTGGCTGCCAAACTGATCATAAAAGTGCTGAAACTCAAAAGAGTTCTCATGTTAGAGGGAAAGAAGCAGTTTCCTTACCTCAGGCCATCATCACGGGTGATCAAGAGTGACATACATCACCAGAGGCTTTCATGTCCGATGAGAACACCTGTCTGACTCTCCGGATGAAATTGGACAGAGGAATGACATTGCAGATTACATTTCATATGTGCCACACTGCGTCAGAAGGCATGGTGGCACGGTGTACCAAAGCAGAATACAGGGACAGAGATATAAACAAATATTCTGGATACTCATATGGAAGATCATGTATTTTTGTTTTTGCAGTCATAGATTAATAGAGTATGATGTACAACTAATTGGGGAACTATAACTCAACATTAGAGAAGGTACTTACAGAAATCTGTGCTCAGTATAGGAACTGTTAAAATACTTTCCAATACCAATTACCAATACTCTAAATTTCATTTGGTGGCATTTGGGGTTCGTTGACTTTTGTTGCTGCTTCTGGACATTGTTCAAAGCTCTCTGACAAAGCATCGTAGTTCAGAGCAAATGAGCTGTGGAATGAAATATACTGAGATCAGATTGGTACAGCTTCATTGTTTCAGACCGCTATTTCATAAGATAAATATTGTGCAGTACCAGAGTTTCTGTGAATGGGGTGGAGAGAGTTCTGATTCAGTGACAACAAAGAGCAAGCCAATCACCAGAGGTTCATGTGGATAATGTGCAGAGGACAGACAAAACATTCCTATGTCTTGGTCAATGTTTCTATGTGTGTCTGTATATTTGTTTGACTTTCCTTGAGATACGTTGAAGTTTCATGATGAGTTTTGGGTGAACATGCGTAAGAACTTGTGAACAGCAACAGCACATCCAGTAATACTAGTTCAACAGTATTATGAAGTGTTCATGCATGTGTCATTTGTGACATTGTTGCAAAACAGCATTTATATTTGGACAGTCTCAAAATAAAAGTTCTCCTCGCAAATGAGTAACCTTGCTGTACTTGTTATATTCACAAGTCTTCCAAGAAGTGCTGCTACAGATGATATCACATGAATACTTCATGAAAGTTGACATAGGCTTTGAATCAGTATTCATGAATGTGCCATGTAGTTGTTATGAATGTCTTGTTTAAGCGCTGAGGATGTGTGAGAAATGGGATGCGTTACTGAGTCTGGAAGGAATCCTGTTTACAAACTTCAAAAACATACAGCCGAGGGGCTATGAGATGAAATGAGAGCACATCATTTGGGCAATATTGTATAAAGAAATATGCAAGGAAAAACAAACCCCAACAGCCATGGTTGATGAAATTACAGACAAAAAATGGTCTCTGATGAATTGGCACTTAATTACTGCTTGATTAGCATAATTATGCATGTTAATAGCATCTCAAATGAATTGCAGTTGTCAGGAGGGAGGAAGCATCTGTAGTGGTGGCAGCCTGATACATATTTTCTCCTATCCAACAGCGTTGTCTAACTTCCCCCTTAAGTGTTCACCATTAATCATTACACACTCTTTTTCCTTTGGAGTGAAAATCGACGTTTTGGGATAATTGGGCTATTATGGTGTGCTCGTCACATCTGTAATAGCAGGCTAACGAGCCCCCTCGTGTGCTGGCATTCAGAGAGGATGGCAGAGCCTGGGCACTGAGCGGCACGGTGGGTATAGATGTGGCCCAGTCATATTGTGACATTATCACATCATTTCAACCACTTCATCCCTTGACACCCAATACATACTTCATATCTGGGCCTGGGCGTGTTCCTGTAAGGCTAGCCCTTCATTGCGCCGTTATAGGAATAAGAAACAATTCTTGAATCTTGGAAATGTATTGATTACGGCATTGTTATAAGTATTGATTTAGAAATAAGTGCCACAGAAAAAAGACAGGAGAAAAAGATCATTTCTGAAGCTGAGTTAGTTCCCTGCATAGTTTGTATGTGAATTAGCATGGTAATCGATAGCTGTTTTCCTTGGTGGTGGATTGGCTAACAGTAGGCCAATAGGATACACAGAGGTTGATAACAGGGTCTGGGGACCAATCCATAAAGTGTCTTGAACTCAGAAGTCCTCATGACTGTTTGGTAATAAGCAGTTCAGCTGTGAACAAACAGCCCACTTGGTTTGGCCCTCAAATTGAGTTGATAGAAGACATAAACGGTGAACGGTGTGTGCATGTGTGTGTGTGCATTCGGAGAGTGTAAACCTCTGCCAATGCTGAACAATTCTCCAACTTGCTGTTACACCCAAAGATATCATTCCTATCACTTAACTTTTAGTTAAATTGATTACTTGACCCTGAAAACACTCCATAGGATTTGGAAACAAGTCTCTATCTCCTATAGTTTCATAATCATGGCTAAAAAACAATAATTGCCTAATGGCGGAAATCCCAGATCCAGATCACCACCAAAATTGAATCAATTGTTCCATGGCCCAAGGCCTTTCTGGCCGCCTAATTTCTTGGAAATCCATTCCTAAGTATTTGAGATATCCTGCTGACAGATATACAAACAAACGAACTAACAGGGGTGAGGCGGAGGTAACAAAACAGATGCCCATAGACCCAGAGAGCCTAATACAAGAAATAACAGATGGTTGGATTGAGTGGGTGCAGTACCCTATGGCTCCAGAAAGAGGCTCTTCAGTCCTTGAAATCCAGTCTTCCTCACCTATGGCTACACCACTTTATACTAGTTACTGTACTGTCATTTGTTTTATATTATAAAAGCTTAATTTGTTGTTAAGTAATGCTGCCATAGCAGTAGGCGTGTGTGTGTGTGTGTTGCATTTTGTTCAAGTTAGAAACGAAAAAGGGACTTTTGGGAGGAGACAGAAATACAGAGGGTTGCAGTAATCTGAGCAAAAGGAGATAAAAGCATGGCTGACTTCTTACAAAAAGGCTTCATTTTGGAAATATTCTTCAATTGAAAGAAACTAGATTGCACAACTCTCTTAACCCATTTGCCAAAGATGATCAAAAATTACACTTACAATTTAATGGACTTGAGTTTTTTCTGATTTGCTTTCATTAAATTGTGGAAAATTCTGTGACATCCAACACTTAATGTCTACGTGGAAGCATGTAGATTTGAGTTACAGATATAGTTACAATATATACAGATATAGACTATAGATACACTTTTTTCCAATCAAAGTGAAGCATTTATGGCATTTATGGCATTTATGACAATGACGAAACAAGTAGCCCATGAAAAGAAAGAAGAAATTGACTTTAAAAATTGTACCTGTGCAGAGTGTATTGTACAGGCTACTTTCTGGTATATGAATGTACAGCACATCAACCTCCCGTTGGTAGATGTTTATTGACTTCTACCATCCTGCCTGGTGTAGGAACGTACACTGTATTTCCCTCATGGAGGGCTCTTAGGGATCTGTGCAGACAAAACAGTGCATACTGTGATTGCCCTAAGCAGTGCACATTGCAAAAAGCATTACACACAAATGAATGAATGAACATACACACAGGGCCAAGCTCCTATAGAGGTGCTTGATCCTTGCACCTAAAAAAAACATTCACTGCTCGTCACTGATCACAGTGTCTGTGCTATGAAATACTCTCAAACGAGATGTTAAAAGCTATCAGCTATTTCTAAAACCTTAGATAAAAAGGGCAGGTTGGAACTGGGCCTGTACTTAGTAGTAGGAGACAATGGATCAAGACTTTCTTAAGGAGTTTCTTAAGGACATGTTGAACCACTGCATATTTAAAGCTAACAGATAAATAAAAACTTGCACTGACTTAATCAAATACTTCTTGAAGAAACATAGTAGGAACAACATCTAGGAGACGGGTGGAGGATGTCGTGCAAGACACAGGCTCCTCTACGACCTGGGAAGAAATGGCTTCAAAACAGCTCATCATAGCAGAATTATCAACAGTGACACAAAGGTCCCTATCAGAGGGTGAGATCTACTTTTTTGTTGAAGAATATGAAACATTCTTCAATACAGTGACTAGAAGAGGGTTAAACAACTTCATCAAGAACACTGAAGATTATTGAGCAGAGTTACGCACAAAACGTACAATGGCTACAGAATACTATGACACTATGCAATACAATGGTAATCGGTTTGCAAACTACACTGGTTCCCTGTAGCAGCTCACATCCAGTTCAAGACCCTGGTGCTAGCCTGTAGGGCAGTGAAAGGAACAGTTCCTTCCTACCTCCAGGCTATGGTCAAGTCTTACACCCCCGCCCTACCACTTCGCTCTGCTGCCTCGAGGCGACTGGTTGCCCCGTCGCTCAGAGGCCCCTGCGGCCAATCTACCCAGTAACGGCTCTTCTCTGTCCTGGCCCCACAGTGGTGGAATGAACTCCCCACTGATGTCAGGACAGCAGAGTCGCTGCCCATCTTTCACCGCAGGCTGAAAACCCACCTCTTCAAGAAACACTACCTTGACCCTTTCTCTTAGCACTTACTTATTTGTTTCACTTACTTGTCTTATCACTTGCATATATGCTTCACTCATTTGTTGAAATAAAAAGTAGGTAGCTGACTTATTGCACTTTTACCTTAGCACTGATTCTGCTCTTAGATGCTTCTTTAGGAAGGAAATGCACTCACGATTTCTGGTGACTAGTAGTTCTCTTGCCTGCCTTGCCTGTTGAATGCACTTGTTGTAAGTTGCTTTGGATGAAAGCGTCTGCTAAATGACTATAATGTCATGTAATGTAACAACGCATATACTGCATATGGCTCACTGAGTGCATTGGGGTGGAGACTGATTGTGATTACTTGTAGATAGGCTATCTGAAAGGGTGGGAAGTGCAGTACTAGGACACTTCAAATACAGCCCCAATACTAGATTATAAAAGTAAAGTTCCCTGAACATCAACAGAGTTAGGCATGTTCACATATTTTAGCCAGGCACTACATATGAAACAGTTCCTGTAATTACAGTTTGAAAGCTGTCTGAGATTTATGTTCAGGCCCTCTTTTTTAATAAATGCTTGGTTGAAGTGATTTAAGGACTCCTCTGTTCCACTGCCTCTTAAAGTGAAAACACACGTCCTCTTGCAGAATAAATGACAACAAAATAGAAACGGACTGATTTAGCTAAGCCTCACTTATTTGTGTGTGATACAATAATGCTAAATGTTTGTTTCATCAAATAGGACATCAAATATTTGTCTTCGATTCACTCCTCACACA